>JALLAP010000469.1:0-31491 GCA_036939355.1 Thalassiosira profunda | reverse complement strand
AATGTTGGATGCTTAGCACATAATGCTTAGAACATGCGGCGAATGTATCACTAGGACTAGGCGATCTCGAGAGTCGAGAGTCTATTGCCGGCGACGAGGTGTGGACTTGGATGAGCACTCCTGTGTGAGGAACACACACGACCGTCAGAGAAATCGAGGGGGCCTCCCACGGATGACAAAGTCAGCAACACGGGCTGGGCTAATTCAGCCACAGTAGCACAACTTAAGGATCACAGAGGCCGTCTGAAGTCCATTGATTGGTTGCGAGATGGGGGGCTTCCCTTGGCACGCGAGCGGACCGTCGGATCAGTTGCTATGTTATTTCATCACTAATCGTCGATGTCGGTCAGCCTAGCTCTGCTTGTTCTTCGTGTTGTATGCGTTTGGCTGATTGGTATCTTTTCTCTCCGTTCCAGCCATTTTCCAGCCATTTGTTCCCGCCAATTGCTTTAGCTTTAGCGTGAGAAAGCGTATTCATCTGTCAAGAGGACCGACAATGTTTTTTGAGGCTGAGACTCCTGTGGGCGGATACGCCGCCCTCCTGATCCTTTCACAGAATCTGTGACGGTCACAGGTAAAGCTGAAGTTACTCGGAGCTCAAGCTCAAGAACCCAATCCGGGGAAGTGGGCCTTGTATCCCTCGTGGGTGCGGTTGCAGTTGTCTCCTTATGTCAGGCTTGCTCTCAGAGCACGGGCCATTATGTAGTCGGTTTGTGGTGTGTGCTGGCTCGTGTGCTCCAACTCTCCCAATTTTCTTTGATTTTCAGGCAGGCACATCTTGAACGAGGAATTCACCTTCAAAGGCGACCACTTTAGTTCGGGGAGCGATGGAGCTCTCTCTGCACAAGAGCGAGGGAGTGATTTTAACAGCTCAAAAGAGAGAGGCCTTTCCCGCCATTTCAAAAATGGCGCGCCTTTCTTTCTGTTCGTGAAAATTTAAAGGGAGTATCTCTCTAGTGCCGCTACGACGAGAATTTTGGCAGTACTATTTAGGGCGCTGATCGTAGTTTCTAGTCGGCCTGGCCCCCCCCCCTCGGAGTATAGGCTACTCCAGTTGCCGGGCTGCGGGTGAACCCCGCTGAGCCCGGGCGAAAATCAGGTAACTACATTGAACGTCCGGATCGATTTGTTCCTTTTTCGCCAATTTTGAGGTTCGTGCGCAATTTTTTGTTCCGAACGATTTATGTCGAAACTATATGTACTGCGAGTACCGTTTGAGTGCAAAGGTGTATGCGTGCGTGTATGTATGCGTGCGTGTATGTCCCGCTCCTAACTGGGTCGAGTTACTTGGGAACTGGTAACATGGCGTAGAATGTAGGTGTCTGTCTTGCAGTACCGTAGCGTTAGTCTTACGATGACGGCCGTTCCATTTCTGGGAAATCTCTTTTTTGTGAGTGTGGGCGCGTGGGTTTTTTTTTGTAAGAGGGAGTACGTACAGGCGAAAAGAAGCTGTTTGGGCGCGTGGGTTTATCGTTGTAGGTAAGAGGGAGGAGTATGTACGTACAGGCGAACCGAAACAAAATTTCCCTGCCGAAAAAGAAAGATTGGAAAAATCGGCTCGAAAGGTCGCAAATTTCTCTGCCGTAAATTGGAAAGATCGAGCTGATTCCTTGGCAGGTTAGTTTTTTGTTTTTTTCGTGACTATTGATGTAAGGATTCCTCTGTAAGTAGAAAAATTTGGAGTCCCAAAATGGCGTGCGTACCGATTCCTTCTTATTAGAATTTGTTCAAAATTTGACAAGTGAGAAAGAGGTCTGCTCTCTCACTCGACGATCACGGTTTGTCATTGCTTTGCCTTGATTTATCGATGATTCTTCTCTGTTTGCAGGCAGAAGTGGCCGAAAACACCTGTTTTGAGGTGAGCGCTCCCTCTCCCATAATTCACCAATCGAAGACAGCTGCACACCATCGATCGAAGCAGCTGGCATGTTCTTCGGGAATGGTAAGTACATATCGGAGATAGGTTACCAGGTAGATAGATCGTAGATAATGAACACGCACGCAGAGGAGAAGGAAACAGATGCCGGCGGCGGCATGGGTTTGTCGGGTTCGACTGTAGGAACCGCGCTCTCCAATAACGCGGCGTCGTCGTCGGGCGATGGTGGGAATGAGCGCGAAGCGTCCCAGGGGGGCAGGGCGGTGGTGGGGCAGGGCCTCGGCCGCGCGTGTGATCCCCTGTCACCACGACGACTCGCCGGGTGCGATCGTTTGTCTTCGGCTTCGCCTTCCGGGGCTGTGGTTGAGCCATATCAAGATTCTTCTGTCGCCGCCAGCTCCGCCGCACCTTCTTCGTCGTCGCCCTCGGTTGTGGTTGGGGCTGTGTCCCTTGGCCAACAAGAGTCTCCGTCCACTGTCCCTCCGGCGGTGGTATGTGGTCAACAAGTGCCTCCAACCAAGTTTCCGGCGTCTCAGGTGAAGGAAGCAGTGCCTCCAAGCAAAACCGTCGTACGTCGTCTAGCGACTGGCGCGCAATACCGCGTATCCGTCCCCAACGTCCAGCCAACTGATGGACCTCCTCCGGAACCGGCCATCTCCGAGTTGCAGGCAGCAATCGACGCTGTGAAGGTGGCCGCCGCCAGGGCGTTCGGCGAGGTTCCGTCGTCCCAAGTGAAGGATGCCAGACGTTCCCCACGCAGTGTCCGGCTTGCCGACGATTGGTCACGAGCTGAGGATCACTCAACGCCCCCTTCCTCCACGTCCAGTCGCGTGGCGTCGTCTCCCAAGGCCCTCGATGTCAAGGCACCGCCGACGCGCGAGTCGATACCGCTGACGGCCTTTCAGCGGTGGCAGATAGAGCAGAAACGTGTGCGCGCCATTTTGAGGAAGGCGATTGCTCAGGCTTATGCCGGCAAGAATCATCGTTCCCCTTACCGGGATAGGTTTACTCGGATTGCTGAGTTCTTTGGCCCATGCAGTATGTGCCCTGTCCCCATCAATGAAGGCGATGACATCGAAAGGGTTGTTGTTGCTGGTTTGAAGTGGGCCCACTACTGCTGTCCTTGGGCTGGGTATAGCCGGGCTAAGTCCTGCGTGCCCCCTGTCGTACGTTGTCGTGTGCGTGTACGCGTGCTACTCGCCGTCACATGTTTATCTGACATGTTTGCCACTTTTTGTCTACTAGGATATGCCGTACCAATCGACGTCTTCTGCATCGTCTACCTCCGCGGACGAGGAGCCTTCATCCCCTTCCATTGAGGTTGACGATCTCCGGGCCGACCTCGAGGCCAAGGCCAAGCAAGACGAGATCCGGGCGGAGGTCGATGCCGGCAAGAAGCTCGAGGCCACTGCCAAGCCCACCGGCAAGCTCCCGGCGCTGGCCACGCCCCCCAAGCCGTTGCTAGCCATCGAGGCGCCCGTTCCTCCTCCTCAAGGCGGTGGATTGTTGCAGGCGCAAGGCGGTACTATGGCCGGCGTTGGCCCGTGCGTCGAACATCCGGTCTTGTTTGCCTCCGCAACCGGCATCGTCTATGTGCCCGGATCGCCTGAAGCGCTCGTTGGTGAGCCTTCGCCCTCTTCCATCGAGGTCTCCGGTTCTGACGATCGTCAGGCGCAAGGCGCATCGTTCGAGGTCGTTCGGGCTGAGGAGGTGATGCGGATAGATTTCAACGAAATGCTTCGAGAGTGCCTGCGCACGAGTGAATATCTCGAAGGCTACAAGAAGAAGTCCGAATTACCTCCCCACAACTCTCTGTTGAATCCTCAGATGTGCGAAGCTGACGAACTACGCTTCGTCTTCAAGACCCCGAGTCTTTCGCGCAAGGTAGCAGATATATCTGGTGGGAATTGGGAACACAAAGATCAGGGGTATTTGACTGCGCTGTTGAAGATGATGGAAGCGGGGTTGCGCGCCACCCGCAAGTCTCATCTCCAAGCCGACGGAACCCATGTCTCCCGGAGCGACGATGACTATGAACACCATGTGGTTGTCGTCTGGGGCATTGGTGGGTTCGCCTGTGCTGGAGTGTACGAGTCGTGGGCCGATGCGAAGCGTTTCGTTTACCACGGCGGCGTCCCGGTCCCGTTCGCGTATTGGTTTGAGATCGAAGACGCCAGTTTCGGGTGGGCAATCTTAGATGTCATCTACGGTCGGCCGGTGACGTCATGGTACTCTTGCTGGCGCATGATCGTCGCCTTCGCTCCCCACGTGTTGACCAACCTCGATATCGCGATGGCTCCGAAGTACCTCCGGGAGTCCGGTACCTGGATGTCCTCTCCACGCTCGGGTGATGCCCACTGCTTGATCGTCCATGGGCTGGAGGATGAACGAAAGGAAGCGACAGAGAGATATGATAGGGATCCTCGCTTTCCGCAGCTCATCGGGTTGAAGCATTCGTCCTTGCACCCCGTTTTGCGTGGGCTGTCCGATTCTGAGTTTGCGATCGAGTCTTTCGAGGCGGCCCCAGATCAGGGATCACAGTCCACCCGCTCACTTCCCCCTGAGTTCTACCATCACCTTGGAAACACCGCAGCCTCTGGCGCTGTGGGTGGGAACGGTGGAGGCAGTCGTCGCGGTAGCATCGGAGGGGCAAGTTCGCTGCCCAAGGTCACACCGGAGAAGAAGCGGTGAGTCGGTTTCCAACGGGAGGTTCGAATTGTCATGTCCAAGTGTGCTCATGGTTCCAACTCTCTCTCTCTATCGTCCCCAAGAGGCCGAACGGTCGTCGAAGAACTTGGACAAGAACGGATATGAAATAGACGGTTGGCTTACCGATTCGGAATCTGTGGAGAACCCCCCTCGGAAGAAGCGCAGCAAGAGGAAGAGGAAGAAGAAGAAGAAGAAGAAAAGGACGAACAAGCTGAAGAAGAGTAATGGTCGTAGGTTGAAGAGGAAACGGCGTAACGAAGCGCGGGGTCAAGCTCTCGAATTAACGAACACTGCGAGTGAAAGTGAAGCAGACAGCCAGAGCAAGGTGGATGACGACGAGAGCTTGGACAGCGACAGCGAGGAAGATAACCCGCCGCCCCCGCGTCCTGGAAGGTCGTCCCGGAGGCGTGGGTGCCTATACGTTCTTTCAGATTGCTCAGAGACCGACGACTCTAAGTCTGGGTGTTCGACCGAGCAGGACTACTCGAGCTGAGTGTGGTTGGGGAAAAACGGGGCAGGGTTGTTTGTTATACGTGTGTGGGAGTTGCGTGTGGAGGTGGTATCGTTGTATACGTTGCGTGGAGTGTCCAATTGTAGAGGTGGAGTCCTCAGTGAAGTCTTTGTTGACCCTGTAATGTTTCTAACAAGAGTCGCTTCTCTTTCGTCGTGTATTTGAAGTGAGTGTGCTCAGCTGCTATTTGTAAGCAACGATTCCTAGAGGATGAAGTGGGATAGGGGCAGGACGTCGAGGGGGCGCGTTGCAAAGAGCTTCCCAAACAGAGAGAGGGAGAGGGAGGGGAAGAGGCGCCAGGAGAGGGAGAGGAAGAGGCGCCAGCGTGCCATGCGAACAGCGGAGCAGGTGGAGGAGGACAATCGGAAGCAGCGCGAGGACAAGGCGTCGCGGCGAGCGGACCGGACGGCCTGGAGGAGGACAACCGGAGGCGGCGCGAGAATGATTGTGCACGGCGAGCAGCCCGGACGGCCCAGCAGGTGGAGGAGGACAACTGGAGGCGGCGCGAGAATGATTGTGCACGGCGAGCAGCCCGGACGGCCCAACAGGTGGAGGAGGACAATCGGAAGCAGCGCGAGGACAAGGCGTCGCGGCGAGCAGCCCGGACGGCCCAGCAGGTGGAGGAAGACAATCGGAAGACGCGGAGGCGAAGAATGGAGAGGACGCCGGAACAAATTGAGTGGGAGAAACGGTATCATCGGCATTATTGGGCCACGAAGGGAAAGTACCGTCGTCAGTACCGTCGTCAGGATACGCGCGAGTATGTCAAGAATGTCATTGTCCCAGACTTAGCTGAGCATTTTGGAGAGGAAGAGACGCAGATGTATGGAGAAGACGAAGTGGTGAATGCCCTGGGGGACCTCGCCATTTGTTCAGACGGAAGCGATAGCGATTCATCCGATGATGATGGGAGCGTGCGTGAATTGGGGGCCTTCTCTTGGGACGACCAGATCCCACTCTGTCGCGGCAACAAGTGCGCTGTCACGGAGAGCGAGTGTGGGTCGTCCAGCGAGGAAGACGACAGCGAGTCAGAAGACTCAGATGAAGACGACGGTGAAATGTCCGCATCACTTGGCGGGTCGGTGCAAAGTCGTCTTGGCGCTTCCTTCGATGAGCACTCTGATGAGGACGATCCTGAAGACGACGGCGACGGCGACGAACCCGGAGACGACGACAGCGAGGGCGATGAGAGCACTGACGACGAGGCCGGTGACGAGTGCGAGGTGGAGTCGGACGATGACTTTGAGGACGAGTCGCCCGAAGCAAAATGTGATCTTATGCTGCGAGAAGGTACCTTCTGCCACAATTGCAAGCGCACCGACGTTTCCGACGCACTGCCGCGGTACCAGTTGGGTTTACAGAAGGTACCCGGCGGACACTTGAGCAGTATGATGATGCTGTCACCGGAATTGCGTGAGCTTGCACCCATCGACCATTGTTTTTTGTGCAAGCACTGCTATGTTTACGCTTCCAAAGTGGACCCGTTGGTCGATGCCGACGAGAAGAAGAAGCTTCAGAAGAGGAGGCGCACTTGGGAGGTTACGTGGCCCACCTTCTTTCGAGACATGCTTATTGGCAAAGATCGGATTGGCTTACGTCAACACTTCTACGAAGAATACACAGACGGATATTTGTGGCGCTTCGTTCCAAATAGTCTGAGAGAGTTCTGGTTGCCTTGGATGGTGAGGTACCGGGACAAAGAGGGGCGTCAGCCGTATGCACAGTGCACAATTGAGAGTCCACCGAGCTTTTTCAAAGACAGAACCCTCAGTTTCGAGACTTTTCAGGAACACATCAATAGCTACGATTTGGGCCGTTGGAAGAAAGCGTTGCTCGCAAACGACAGTGATCGTGTGTTGTTGCCTAACGTTCTGTGTCCGTGGGGCTGTACTGAGTTCTGCCATCAAGCCTCGCGGTTCAACGCTGCCTATTTGATCCAGCATCATCTACCGAAAGTGCAGCTGAATTTCCCAGACAGCAGTTGGTACAACCGGCTGCATTTGTACGAGAGCTCTCGGTTGGACTACCTCCGCCCGAAAATGAACTACAGTTCTGTTTTGATGAACGAGGAGTGGCCAATACGTCCCACGGTTCTTGTGGATCCAGAGGGGGTCCTGTGGGTCTGTCATTGTCGCAACCACAGGACGTTCCAGTCGATGAAGCATCTTCATTTCCACCTCCCAAAAAAGCCGGGGCACAATCTGTCCCCGGAGCAACCCGATCAACTGTGCCCTGTCGTCGTGAATCCTCAGACGCTCAGGAAAACCAAACCGAGTGCTTACTCGACGTCGTTTCGCATGCAGAGCTTGAATACGAGCTTTCAAGGCATTAGCAGCGCCAAAGTTTCATTGGATGGGGGGAACTTCACCGCCCAGAGACGAGCGATGTTGACCGAGTGCGAAGGCCTCTCCCTCCGCTGTCGCGGAGACATCAAATCGTTGGGCGAACGCCTTATTGAAAAGGGATCAGTGCAGGATTCCTACCTGAGGGGTACAGTGAAACGGTCCGAGCGTTTGCATTCCGAGGAAGATCTGGAGGACGCAAGACATGGGGCCACATACATAACGATGGAGGACAACCTTGATCTCCAGCAACTGTCGTCAGAGAGCGGGAAGATTCAGGTCTACAAGGAGGACGAAGAAATGATCGTGTGTTCCAGAACTTGGGCGCCCCGGATTATGTACATGAGAACCGAGGACAGCTCCGGGTACGGATATCGAATGAAGGCGTTGGGAGCTTACAAACAACGCCGACGATCGACTCCGGGCGACCCTCCCCGACCTTACATGATGACGTGGTCGCTCTGCGGAGCCATGCTTGCCTGTCCTGAGCTTTGGAAGGCTCTCGACTGTCGGTCCGGGTCATTCTCTCACAATTGGTGGGATGGGTACTTCCTGGCGCACCTCACCACGAAGTACCTTCACCATATTGAGGTCAAGACGCCTCGGTCACAGACACCGTTCGTCGGAAAATCCATTTCGACGACTGACGGGCTCATGGATAAACTGGAGCTATGCCTGCCCCGGCAACGTCCGCAGCGTCACGAGGATAATCCTGATTCTGACGAGAAATACTTCAAGTTCAACGTCGATTGCTGGAGGCGATTGTTTCCTGAAGAGAAATACCCCGGTGTCGGTGTATACTTGGCCAGCGGTCGTTCTGCTCGCCCTGGCAACAATGTCACTGTGAGCAACAAGGATGTTCTCATCGGTGTGTCCTACAACAGTAGCTCTGGTGGGAGGAACGCGGTTCTTCCAGAGAGGGGAGAGTGCGATGTCGTTATAAATGGGCATGCGTTCGAACTTCGCGTGATTCTCTGCACGTTCACCCCTAAGGAGGGCTACAGAAAGAGTTGCAGTGACTTCGAAGGCCGTCGTTACATGCGAGTTGGTGGAGGTCACAGTAACTGGAGGAGACAAATCCGTACGAACGGCAACGAGGGCAAGGCGTTGGTCACCGACATGGATCCTTCAAAAGATCCCTTTTCGGAGATGGAGGGAAAGATGTACTCGAAGTTATTGTTTGGATGCGTTGTCATTTACGTGAGGAAAGCGAATCGGGACGACACCGACCTCGCCAAGGCCAGGATTGAGTTCCATCGGCAAATCGGAGGGCAGGGCGAGGTGTACTGCAAGTGCTGCAATTACCCACTCATTGCGACGGGGCGGCTGAAGGAACATCGCAGGCCTTGCATGCAGGAGGGATGCATTCAGCGAAGTGCCACACGCGACTGTGCAGCTCCTGTGTGAAATCCCTGCCTGCCGGGGAGATAACCAAGGTGGAGCCTCCAAAGGACGAAGAGGCTAGGGTGCAAATAGGCGTCGACGTCGACGCACCGGTCGAGGAATACGCTGTCGGTCCCACCCCAGCCACCAATGACAACGTTCTGTCCAAAGACGACGATGGCCAGTCCTTGGACAGTGAGAATTTGGGCCCCAGATCGGACGACCAATCCGACGCGAGCGACGACGAAGGGATGATTGCGGACGTCAGGCTCGATTCCGGTCAGTATTTGACCTCCGCGGGGATGACGGACGAGCACATGTATCAGTATGAAGAAGGTAAGTTTCTCCCATCATTCTTCGTTGGATGCAATGCACTTGGGGTCACCGCGCGCGCTCACCACGAGGCGTTGTGAACTGTCGCATACATTGCCATAAGACGACCAGCAACAGGAAGCGCCTGCGCCCATGTGCATCCCGGCGACGAATGCTGGGGAACCTAGGATCGACGTCCTTCCCACTGATAGAACGAAGGAACTAGGGAGGATGCCTTCCTACGTCCTTTTCAACCAGGGCGGGTGTATGGGAGACAGGCGGAACCAGAGGCTGAGTGGGACGCTGGCCCAGAGAAACTTCGTCCAGCGGCTCGTGGCCTCCGTCGACGGAGAATCCGTGCCTTTGCTGTATCTCTTTGGAATGCTCATGCCCCGGCATTTCTATTCGGCCGCCCAGCACCATCCTTCAGCCATATTGGGAGCGCCGCCGCTGTGCTGTTACTCCAGCCGCACCCACTCGTACGGGATAGCGTCGAACCTCCAGCACAGTCGCCTCCAAATAACGAACGCGGATTCGTCCGCGAGCACGGATTCTCACCTTGCGTTCCTGCACTACGATGTGCAGTGCAACGGGGCGTTGAGCGAAATGGACTCGCGCCTCATCCATAGGCACGGGTTCGTCGTCGATCCCATGAACAAGCATGGAATTTCGCTCCGGCAGTGCACTAATGAACTCGAAGAGGGTGTGGACAGCCACCAGGCAGCCATGAATCTCGCAGGGGCGCAGCCCTACCTGGAATGGGACATCTTTGCGACGTTCACGTTGAATCACAAGGACAATCCCTCCACGAAGGCGTTGCATGCGTGGAAGACGCAGAGGAAGTGGACAGAGAGCATTCCTGGCTACATCGACATGGCGGACGACGATAGGGAGGAATACAAAATTGCTTTCGAGCAGGCGTACGGTGGGGTTGTGGCACGTTGCTGGTTCGAGGCGAAAAAGCTTTGGCTCGAATATCTGTCGTACGGGAAATCCGTTGCCGGGGAGAGGCCGCAGAATGTGTTCTGGAGGGACGAGTACCAGGAATCATCTGGAAATGTGTCTCACATACACGGCCTCATTGGCATGAGGAAGGAAGATATGGCGAACGAGGAGTTCAGGAAAAAGGTGATGGATCTGCAGAGGAACTCTGTCTTGGATCTTATATCTGCCTCGGAGGTTGGCGGCATGATTGAGCGCGGTCTCCTCGACGACGTGGAGGATTGGCACGAAGTCAAGAGCCTTGCATCCAGGGTTCTTCGGCACACATGCAACGGTCGGTGCAAAATACGGAAGGGGGCCGGCGAGGGTAAAGAAAACTTCGTATGCAAAAAAACAGACGTCAACAGGGACAGTGTCGATCACAACGCACATGAATTCATGCGATTGAAGTATGAGTATTGTCCGGAGACGAAGAAAATGTTGGATGAGGTAGGCATTGATTGGACAGTGATGCCCGTCGTGGGAACGGGGGTGGGAGAGTTCTTCGACAGGGTCGACAACGAACCAGTCAATCTCCTAAATCCCACGAAACACATCGGCAAGATCCATCGAGGGGAGGACGACAACCTCTCTCCAGCCGTGGCAGATTGGTTCGCAGTGTGGCGCTCGCAGATGAACTACCAGATCCTCCATGGGACAAACGGAGCCGCGAGGTACGTCGTGAAGTATGTGGTCAAGATGGACGATGGGAACCGGTGCACCGTCTACGCCGACGCACACAATCCATCGAAAATGAAGGTGGAAAACCAATTCCTGCACAATACGAAGATAGTGACGTCGAAGATAAACGAGGACAAGGCCCACGAAAAAAGCCGAAAGCGAAAATTGCCCAACGGTCGGTCCGTGGGGTACGTCGAAGTTTGCCAGCACATACTGGGCTTGCCGGAGGTCATGACGAATCTTCAATTCAAGCAGATCTGTAGCAAGCCTGCAGAAGAACGTCCAAAGTGCAGGATCAAACTAGACTCGAAGGGAAACCTGCGGAGACCGGACAAGCAGAGGACAGTCAGCGACAGGATGCGCCTGGGACTGCCGGTTGATCGCGCGCGGAGTTCCCTCCCAAAAGAGAGGCAGGCGACCCCGAACCAGTTGCTGCTGTACCAAGGAGACGTCTCGGAAGTCACCTCCTACGACGAAGTGGCACAATTTGGGCTGCGCCCGGTAGAGCTCATGCAGCTTTTCGCCAACGTACCGGAGTACTTCCGGTGGTTCAAAATAGAGAAGAAGGCGCTGGCGCAGGATGAAATTGAGGAGCTGATCGACGAGGACGTGACAAAATGCGCGTGGATAACCTGTTTGGGCCAGCGCGTTCGGCTCCGTCGGCGGGCATACGACGAGGTACAGGAGAGGTTTCGAACGAAGTTCGCGAACGATGACAACCTCGAGAAGCACTCCAGACAGCTGCTCTGGTTTTTAAAACGAATGATGAAAGCGGACGAAGTGAACGACCTGTTTGTGTATGACGACCAGAAGGAGACGAAAGACTTGCCCATTCCTGTCCTGTCGGCCGTCAAACCACACCGCTCAATTCCCTTCCTCCTGCATACGATGATTGTATGCGGAGATTTTCCGACAGAGCTGGACCTGGTGCAATGCAAGGACTTGAAGCAGTGCCTCGTGAATGCGAACCTTATCAAGGAAGACATGGACGAGAAGGCTGCAATGCGAGAACTGATTGTGGAGTGCTGCATCAAAAAAGTCTTCCCGCGCATCCCACTGTCCCTGCGCCGAATCGAAGATTATTTGCTCACCGCTCACCGACTGTTTAAGCAAATATTGACCGGGGGGGATCTTCCCCTCACCGGGTTGCCCCCGTGCATCCTCACGGAAATCTTGGACGATAAAGAAAAAGAGCTGGGAAAGTTTTGGGAGGACAGCCGCGAGAAACACCTCGCGTCGATATACAATACTCTTCCGGAGCAATTGCCTCTTCCCACGAAGGAGTCCGTGCTTCAGTGCACAAGGCACCGCCACGCAAAGTGGGAGAAGGGTAGAAAGGAGTCGTTTCAACAGCTCGTAGACCAATGCGACGAGTCGTACCGGGAGCAGATGCACGCCGTGACGACAGGGGTGCGGGCGCTGGAGAAGTACGGCACCGAGTTTGGCAACACGGCGTTGTCGATTACGAAAGGAATGATCATACACGGGGTGCCTGGGGCTGGGAAGTCCCACGTGATATCGTACCTGTCATTGGTGGCTCTCTCCATGGGCCTGCGCCTGATGACCACAGCCCTGCTCGGCGTTCGAGCCAACGCGTTCGGTGGCATCCACCTCCACAAACTCCTCTGCCTCCCGGTGAGGAAGAGGGTCAATCCGGGACGGATGGCCGAGCTGTGCAGGGCCGTGCTGGAACATCGAAAATCGAACGCACACCTCCTCCATTGCCTCCTCACCATGGACGTCCTTGTGATCGACGAGTTCGGAATGCTTTCCGCGGAGCAGCTTACAGTGCTCGATCTACTGCTGAGGCGTTTGCGCAGTACCAGCCTGCCATTCGGTGGGGTGCTGATCCTTGGGACGATGGACCACGCGCAGTTCAGCGCCATCGAAGGTGCTCCTATCCTGACGTCGCACTATTTCCTGTCCGACTTCGTCTTGGTCGGACTGGAGAGGTCGGTCCGGGCGAGGGGAGACAAGAACTTGCAGGAGATACAGAACATAACGAGGATGAACCCAAACAAGCTGATCGAGGATCCCGAGTTGAAGAAGAGGTTCATCGAGCTCATGCTGAAAACTGTCTCATTCGCAAAGAACTGGAACAGCGACCAGATTGATGCGAAGACGGTGAGAATGTTCTCCAAGAGGAGGCAGGCAAAGGATTCCTCAATGGAAGTATGTGAAAGGGTGAAGTCGGATTTGGAGAGAGGCAGCACGCCCCACGTCACGTGCGAGTCCAGGGACAGCTGCGTGTTGGAGAAAACGAGGCAACAACATTCGCCGGTGGACAGATTGCCGAAGGGGATTCGGGAAAAGGTCAAGGGCCAGATGAATCGCCAGTTGAGCGAGCCCTCGTGCCTCCTCTTTCACGAAGGCGCGCAGTTCATGGCCACCGTTAATTCTGCCGAGACGAAGAAGGAACCAGGATACAACCAGTCGCAAACTCTGTACATGCTCGACTTGCCCCCGCGAGAACTAATCAATACTTGGTCCCCTATCAAGCTCTGGGCGTGCGGAAAGTCTGGCGTGAGCCCCGAGGATCTCCACAGAGACGGCAAACCGGACAGAGCATCTCTATCTCGACTGGGATGGAAGGAAGTCACCGTGAAGTGCGCACCAGACCACAGCATGATTACGGTCGACGGTTACCAGTGCGTGCGAAAACAGTACACATTAGCTCACATCGGTTCGTCCACCATAAACAAGCAAACCGGGAACACCATTCGGGGAAAGACGGCCATCGAAGTCTCGGAGGACTGCGCCCCATTCGACAAACCGAGCACTGTGGTAGGTCTGAGTAGGAACGAATCCGGAAAGGACATCATCATTGTTTGTGGGCCCAACGTCAAAGGCACAAGCCAGGGAGATCCGTCGACCTCCGAGAAGACGGCGGCTATCAATCGATTGTGGAAAGCCATGACAAAGAAGACCCAGTGGACGGATTACATCGACGACATACTCTCGAGGCTGAGCACCAACGGCAACTCCGGAAACTCCGGCAACTCGAACAATCGTCCCACGCCTACCATCGCATACGACAATTACCCATTCCAGACGTGCAATATTGGCGTTCCCACCAGTAAGACGGGCTATATATATCTCTTGGTCAGTCTTCGCGACATCAATGAAATTTACGTGGGAGAGACGGAATGCCTGAGCACTAGATTGACCCAACACAACAGCGGTTTTGGTTCGAAAGGCACGGCTCCTGCAGCACTGAGGCCGTGGGGCCTGGCCGGGTACATCTGTGGCCTCGGACACATGCATAAGAGACCGGGGGAGAGGATGAAGCTCGAGCGAACTTGGAAACATTTCAACTGGGACTCCAAGAACAGAGGCGGGACACTTCAAGACATGATCGACAACGGTGAGCGAACGGCGACCAAGTACAACCACGAACGGCAGGACTTGGACTGTCGTATTCGCTTCGTGCAGACAATGACGCGCAAAGCCGTCGCCGAGGAGAGTCCGGACGTACGAAGGCTGTAACGTTCTAAATGTATCACGTGTGACTTGAGATCGCCCAGTAAAAACTCGCTCTAGCGGTCGTTACAGCTGGATCACGTGTGACGGATACAATAACGGCTAGGTAAGCTGCACGGCACGGGCAACAAACGGGAGTCCAGCGGTGTTGGCACACAGATCCAGCGTTTTCCGTTGCTCTCGCTCTCGCCTCCTCGCTCCTCGCTCTCTCTAATCTAAATGCACATCGTACTACAATACGATACCTCTCACCGACGCCCTCCGTCGCCATGGCGCTGGACATTAACGGCCGGGGCATGCTTCCCGATACGGGCTGTGTTTACCTCCTCGTAAGTCTTCAGAACGTGGATGAAACTTACGTTGGGGAGACGAAAAGCCTGAGCAAGAGATTGGCTGCGCACAACTGCGGCCATTCGCCAACAGACGCTGCACTGAGGCCCTGGGCCGTGGCAGCGTACATCTGTGGCCATGGACACACGGAAATGAATGAAGGGCGGAGGAAAGAGCTCCTGGACCAATGGAAGGGCTACAACAAGGCATCCCGGATCCAGTGCCGCGAAAGCCTGACGGAGATGATGGAAAACGGAAAGCGCATCACCGAGAAGCACAACTACAATCGCGACGACGACAACTCTCGCATTTGCTTCGTGAGGACGTTCGAGCACGGTGGTTTCAACGGTGACGGCGCACAGGACGAGGCTCAAGGCATGGTCGTGGAAGAGCCCCCCTCAGCCGCACTTCTCGCATTTTACGAGAGCGAGGTCGATAGGTACAGACGACGCGCTCCGTCGCTTCCCGGCGGGTATAGAGCGCCGGCACCGGGCTCACTTCTCGAGTTTTACGTCAGTGAGCTTGAGAGGTACAGGAATTGACGACACGTCCACATCCGTGCGCGTGGCAACGGCACACCTGGAGGTAGCAATGGGATGGCTCTCGGTCTCTCTTATTTATACGAGGCCGATTAGTTAGGATAAAAGGACGCCATAACACCGGGAACGATGACCTGCATGGGCCTGCCACTATCTACATTTCTCAACAACTTTGCGCAATGGAAACTTGGTACGCAAAACCTGTCGGGCCATAGAGCCCAATGATCGCCCCATCTTTCAAGGGCGCGCGTGGATTGGCACCCACCTGGACGGCGTTGAGGTAGACGCAGTGCTTCCCCTTGGGCTTGCGCACGCCAAGAAACGCCACAGCTGCAGGTTGTCCGTCGCTCTTTTTCTGATCCCCTTCCTTCTCGCCAGTAGCTTCTTTGCCTTTCATTTCGTCGTCCTCCACAGTCTGGGCCCCAGGCGACGCCAGCAAATCCACCACGAGCGGCTTCTTTCCCTCCTGCCTCGCGCGGGTCAGGGTTACGTCGCACAGCTCCCGCGAGAGGAACGTCCATTTGATCTGCGTGCGTGTATTTCGCCCCAATGTAACGATTGCCGCGATGCTCCCGTCTTTATAGATCTCGGCGTGCTGCACAAACCCTTCGTCGGTGCTGTCCCCGTCCTCCAAATCCACTACATCCTCACTCGCCGCGCACAATTTGAGGGTGATGACGCGGCGCGGATTGGATAGGAAAGGAACGACGTCGGAGCTGCCAAACTCTTCTCGGATCCAATCGTCGAGGGCCGAGGGGGGCACGCCCTTTTGTACGAGGCGGGCGCGGGCGTCCTCACGAGTGAGGGGGACGAGGCGCAGCGTCGCCATCATTTGCACTGCACCTACAAACGGTTGCAACGGGCGCGGCCGGCGTGATTGATGCGCCTTTGGTGGTTGAGAGGCGTTGCGTTGAAAAATTGAGTTGGCTCGGCTGAATTTTTTCGCCATTGGAATCGTATTGAATTCCTTCGTGCTCAAACTCCCAAAATTTTGCCGCCACGAGAGTGAAGCGGCGCACCTCATTCATCCGACGAGAGGGGCAGCCGGCGCGGCAATGTGGCCAAATGGAGGCAAACCGTCACCGCTAGAGCAGCTGTTTTTGGTCACAAATCGACAAACGCCGGCGCCCCCACCCGATCCTACTCTCGACGCCACGGCTCAGCGGCAGCGCCCAAGCCAAGATGAAGATCGTTCAGAAGTCGAAATGGGAGCCGAAGGGGGGTGTGAAATGTTTCCACAAGAACATGGGCCCCGACGTCTTCAAGTACCTCAAGACCGCCAGGTCCATCTGGAAGACACCCAAAGACACCGACGATGGATGCGCATATACGATCGTCCCCGTCGAGATGCCGGACGCGGTCGAAGCCGCGAACGCCCAAGTCATCGACCGCACCAACAAGTTGTACGCACTCATGGTTGTGAACGTCACCTACCCCGGTGCCCAGACTTGGCAGCAGAAGAACCAGCAGGGGAAGGACGGTTCGGCTGGAGGAGATTACAGCCGCCTGATTTGGGCGTTGGACATGGCGGGGAAGGACGGAGCAAATTTGGTGGCGATATTCACCTATCACCAAGACAAGACAATGATCTTCGACGACAACGTCGAGTATCGGGCGAACGGAGTATTCAGTAAGTCGACGCGTTCTCGCTGAGGGTACCTCCACCGTATCGCGATGCTCCCCGCTCACGCCTTCTTGCGCCAACGATACCCCGACACAGGCCCAGGCGGGATCTTCATCGTCGAGAGGCCTCCATACGCTGAAAAAATGTGGAACGGGAACAAGGTGCTCACCATCACCGACCCCGTCAAGATGGCCCGTCTCAAGATTGACTGCCTGGCTCCCACTTTCCGCCCTATGGAAGATCCCACTCTCCCCCAGCATGCATTCTTGATGCACGGGGTCTTGGTATACGTCATACAAATGAAGTGGAGCAACACGTCCTGCTACGGCCTGCTGTGCGACGCCCTTGGCACTGTCTGCGACAAGAAGAGGTGCGCCTGCTACGATTCCGCCGAGGCCACCGGGCAGACGGTCCTCAACGTGGATCTTATGTTAGTCTTCCCTAACGGCGTCAAGGAACGCAAGGTGCTCACGTTCACCAGCAAGAAATTCACCTCGCTCCTCTTCATCGGTGGACGTGTGCCCGTGAACCTCAAGAGCTCACAGGTCCGCCACAGCATCAAGGCAGAAGCCGCGGTCATTAACAAGGTGAAGGCATTCATCAACTACGTGAACGAAAACGGCGGATGGACGACCCTCGGGTGGTCGAAGAGGGGACAGCAGGCGGACCAGGCGGAAAAGAAGGACGAGAACGTGCGGAAAGCGTCCACCACCGCAAGCTCGAACGTCACGTTCCACCTTACCCTGTTGCAGCCAACCGAGAATAAGCTGCCCATGCTCTACAAGTACAAGCTGCACGAGGACGTGTTCGATACGGTCGACGACGACGACGATTCTTCCGTCGATTCGGCGGCGGAGCTCGAAAAAGAACTCGCCGAGGCCCAGGAGAAGGAGCAGGAAAAGGAGAAAGCGGCGGAGGCGGAGAAGGAGAAGGAGGCTGCGAACAAAAACAGCGGCCATGAGGAAGGCGGCGCCACTGCGTAGTCGGGCGTAGAACATTGTGAGGGGACATCGGAGGCAAGTTTGCCTCCAATGAGACCGACATTATCCGTCCATTTCCGTAATTCGACATTATTGAGACAAAGAAGAGACAAAAAGAGACAGAGAGACAGTGTGCTAACGTAACAAAACCTATACGTATACACACGACCTCTGCGGGCCGAAGTAAACCGTGGCTGCTGGCCGCCAGCCGGCCAGCAGCTCTCGCTCTCCCACCGATCGGTTTCTTCCTACAACATAGAGTAGAGAGGATCAGGGGGTATATACCTGGCCACCTCCAAAAGTCACGAAGATAGAAGACCCCAAGATGCAAGAGGTGCACAAAGATCTCGCGAACAGGTGCTCGCCATTGGAGGTTAATGCGTATCAATCACCCCACGACCTCATTGACCGAGGGCAGCCACCTCAAGACAGAACAAAGAGACAAGACTCAGTCATTCGTTGCGAGGGCGAAATGCGTCCTGGATCAAATGCTCAGGAGCATCACCGACCAAAGAAATCGCCTCCTCAACGAGAGGGTATGCGGATAAAGGAATTGGATGGCTCCCCTCTTCAAATTGCTCGGTGTATGCAAGACCCCACTCCCGCAAGAATTGATGGTCATTGGCAAGCAGCCAACGAAGGCGACGCTGGAGTTCGAGGCAAGCTAAATAGTGAGTTTGGCGACTCTCGACACAATCGGTTTCCCAGCGTTCGTAGGTGGCAACGCGCCATGGGCGTTCAGGATCACGGGCCTCCAAAGGAAGTGCGTAGTCATCCAGAAAAGTACGACGAGACGAAGTCAAGAAGGACTCGGCAAGCTGGACCTCGGGGTCAGTCGAGCCTTGGCGTGCAATCTCTTCAACTTCGTCAAGACGGACACAGGTCTCCACAATGGACCGGAGTCGGTCGCGCAACTGGTCATAGGCGACAGGATGGAAGACGCGGAAGTGATAATAACAGTCGAACACGAAGACCCAGGCATTGGCACAGAAAAGCCTCAGTGGGAAGCAGTTGCACGTGGGCAGAGGGAAGTTCAAGAGAGCCATGAAGCCGGTCCACATAGTCCTTCAGATCCTCGAGACTGGGATAGGCCTGCTCCAATACGACGCCTAGAATACCCAGGTCGGCGGTGTAGAGATCAAAGAGAGCAGGGTCAGCTGGAGCAGTCTCAAGGTCGTCTTGCAAGGCGCACAAGTGATCGTAGGTCGCAGCAGGAAGAGGCACATCGCGGCGCGGGTGGTAGTAGACATGCCATTGATTTCGAGGGAAGGCGTCGAAGACAGTCTCCACATTGGAACCGCCAAACATGCAAGGAAGGAGGGTCTTGCGCTGAATGTAACGCTCCTCGCAGTGCCGGGAATAGCAGTTGTCGACGCTTGGATGTCCCAGCATGGGTTCACCTGGCCCACCGTCGAAGCGAACTGGAATCATGGCAGCTTGAAGTGAGAGCAGCAAATGGTGACCTGCTATATGCTGGGAGGACTGTAAGAGGAAGGCGTGTTCATCGAGGTCCTGCGGGTTCAGAAAGAACTCTTGGTAGAGTGCGTCGACGTCCTCGATGGACAGGTGGCCTTCGAGAAGAGCATCAACGATGTCAGCCGGGGCACCGATGTCAGCCTGGGCACGAAGAGGCAGGAAAGGCCCGCTCGTGCACCTGCCGACACGCTGACACACGTCGATCACCATCTCCCGGGGGTGATACTGGAACCTCTCACGGAGGAAGCGGAAGGTTGCCAGAGCAGCTAGGAGGACGGGATCGTCGTCCTCGACCTCGCGATTATCCAGACGAAAGTCATTCCAACAATATGTGGGAGACCTCTCATGGATATACTCAATATCAGTCCAACTGGCCAACAGCCGCGCTAGATGAGGATAAGAAGTCTGCAGCTCCTGCTGGATTTGGTCACAATAACCAAGATGGGGTTCGAACGAAGGAGAAGGGTCGAAACGAGAGCCCATGATCAGTGCGGCCGGGCCCTCAGGGCCAGCAGATGCATCATCATTGGTACCGCCGAAAACATAACCGTCAGAAGCGGGAGAGGCATCTAAAAGGGCACATAGCGGTTCGTCGGCATGCAATCGATACGTCATGGTGGGTGGGGAAGCAGACGTGTGGAACAGTGCTGCAATGCGTGCTGTATGAAGAGCCGCAGTTCGAGTCGGAAGCAAATCTACTTTTTTGTTGGAGGCAGAAACAAGCTACGAGAAAGGAAAAATCTTGGGATACAATTCCTACGTCAATCAGCGAGAGGATACCAATTCCGGCGTGGAACCGGATCGCCATGAGACAGCTTGTTGGGGAGGGCAGGAAGGAACACCGACACGCGCCTCATAAGATTGGCGCTGTTGGGAGTATCTTCATCTGCGCGGGCTCAACAAGACAGAGTTGGAGGCGGCGTGCGACATTGCGCCCTTCCGATCGGTCTTATGGAGGACATCGGCTTCGCTCTCACGCTAACCTGCTTCCTTGCCTGCTCCACAGTGCCCGTGCCTGCTGCGCTACAAGACTCCTGGGGAAGAGGAACGAGAAGAGAAAGCAGATCAAAAAGACCCAAAGATGGCGCCAATGCCGGGGAAGAGCAGACCAACGAGGCGACGAATGGCGCACAATCTCACCAAGATCGACCATGAACGGCCTCAAAGCAGCAAGCAGCGCGACCATGCAGGCGGGGAAGAGCAACCTCAGCGGCAAGAAGCGAGACGGACCCAACGGCGAGGAGCAGCCTGGCACGGGCACGAAGGGCAAGCAAGGTGAGTACGAGAAAGATGGAGATCCCCAACTGGTCTCGCCTGACAAAGTGAGCAAGAGGGACAAGAACTCGGCGGCCACGCCGATGGACATGGAGGATAAGGAGGCGAGGATGGGCGAGGAGGCGACGAAGAGGGTGGAGTCGCTCAAGAAGAAAGCGGACCAAAATGCGCAACAGAACGGCATGGACGTGGAGGACGAGGACGAGGAGATGGAAGATAAGGCGCAAGAGGACGACAACGAAGAAGCTCCCTCCAAGAAGAAGAGCAAGGACTGGGCCGCGGTAGCGAGCAAGAAGAAGAAGCAAGAGGTCCTGCCGCGCAACTTCCCCGTGACAGCGTACCTCTTCGTGGAGATGGATGTGCCGGTTGACCAAGATCCTACGCAGCGTGTGGCAGAGGCGGTGGCCATCATCCTGTCAGCCATGGTCGATCATTTTGGGCCCAACCTCGCGGGGATCGTACCCATCACCAAGAAGGAAGGGCAGAAGACCTACGCGCCGCTCGTCAAGCCAAGCCAAGTGCCAAAGGAATACGAGCACCTGGCGAACATCCTGTGTCTGTACAACCAACCCAAGGACTTCTACAAGCCTCCGAGGAACAAGACGAAAGAGTTCACAGGAGCGCTCAGGATGGGAGTGTCGAGGGAAGAGGACGACATCGGCAGGTTCCTGGAGAGGTACGGAGTGAAGATGGCGCAGAGGGGAGTTCGCCTGGAGATCAAGAACTTCCAGGTGCCACGGTCGAACAACGACCTGTACCTTGCGTGCGTCGCAACCCAGGTGGACGAGAACCACGTGCAGGAGGTAATGGTGCAGGCAGTCAGCATGGCGCAGAACAAGCAGGCGCGTAACAGCAGGGGCATTGTCTTGGCGGAGAAGTTCGAGTGCCTGGCCAAGCTCAAGTATCCTCCCTACTCGTACGAGAAGCGGGCCGAGGGTGCGCCCAAGCAGAAGTACGACTCTGAGAACAAGAGGATGTTTGGAATCGAGTACCCCCACGATAGGAAGGAGGAACTGGTGGCGATGAAGGACGACATCAAGGAGTACGTTCGAGGCTTTCTGGGAAAGAAGGTGACGCTGTGCTTCGCGCCAGACAGGGACACCGGCGAGCAGCACGAGTTCTCCACGTTCAAAGAGATCTGCAAGCTCAGCCTCGCGTCTCTGCAGGCCCTGTCTCACGTCAACCTTAAGGGCATCTTGGACATGGACCTGCACGTGCAGGTGGAGAAGGAGACCAAGGAACGCTTCAGCCTCTCCCTCAGGCAGGTGCTGATGGGGATCACAACGGAACCCCTCGCAGAGGATGGGCAGAAGCTCTTCTATTCTGTGGTGCCCACTGGAGGTGGAGACTACATTGGGTCCTTCCCCACAGGGGGCGAACGCCAGAAGAGGATCGACAACGTGGCGAAGCACCCTGCCTCCTACGTGCTGTATCAGCTGATCTACAAGTACGATCTCAAGGCCTCGAGCGTGCAGGGCTTCCTGCGCAAGACCTTCACGGCCAGCCACGTCAAAGCGGCGATGGAGCACTCCCAGTACGATCCAACGACGGACAAGATCACTGCCAGCCAGGTCGAAGACGAGGCGGGTCTCGATGGCGACCTCCAGGAGCTGTTGGGGGAAGTCTGGATCGACATGAGCATCTTCGACAACGTCGAAGTGAAGCAAGGCAAGCACGATTCCGGCATATACTTTGATCACGACGACGCGAGGTCGATCGGTGACACGGGTAGCAAGGTGCGAGCCTTCCAGACGGGAGACGACACTGCGTCTTTCGCAGCCATGAACGCAGCTGTTCAAGGGGTGCATGAGGCTATCGCCAGGCGTAACCAGAAGAAGAACGGCGATAATGCCAGCATGATGGAAAGCGATGACGACGGCGCCAAAGAAAGCGACGACGACGAGGATATGGAGGAGGACCTCACTCCTGAGGGTACTAACAACAGCAAAGGAGCCAGCAACCCCCACGCCAATCAGGCGACTGGCAAGGAGAACCCCAACTCGAAGAACAGCAACAACGAGATCGATAGCACCTCAGGCCCTGGAGCCGAGGGTGAGTCCGTGCATTCCCCGCCTGTCGATACGGGGAATTCTTCTATGGAAGAAGACGCGGCCAGCACGAAGGGGTCTCCTCCCTCGTCTGGATCGAAGGGGGCCCCTCCATCTGGGAGTGCAAGCAGCACTTCTCCTGGTGTTGTGGGGCCAGGAGAAAAATGAGCAGGAAGAAGCCCCCACCCTGCGCCACACAGGACGGGGCGAGCTCGAAATGTGGCAAACTGGCAAGTGCGCAAGCCAGAGGGAGCAAACAAGGCCCCAAAAAGAAAAAGCGTGGCCGCAAGGGGGCAGCCACCCGTGCAAATGCACATCGTCTCGCTCGAATCAAGACTCAAGGCCAAGAACAAGCTCAAGAGCAAGACGATCAGGGGGAACAATTGATGTTAGGTAGAAAGAATGTAATCAGAGATAAGCTCTCCTTCGAGGAGACGTACGATATATGGGAGAAGAGAAAAGGACCTTTTGCAGAAATTAGTAGAAAAGAGGTAGAGGCACAGGTCAACGAAGAGCAAGACGAAAGGGCAAGAAGTGTGGAGGAGCAAGAAGTCGAACGCTATCGGAAAAAGTTGGCAGAAGAAAAGGTGGAGGTGTTTGGAGACCTGAAGCTAGAAGACAAGGCAGAGGACGTCGTGCGCATGTTCTCGGTGAATGTGAATGGCATGTCCTTCTGGCTGCGCAATAACTACAAGGCGGAGAGACTCAAGTATGTGCTCAAACAATACGACGTCGATTCGGCAGGGCTCCAGGAGGTGTGCATCAATTGGGCAGCCTTTAAACGATCGCAGACCATGGCGTCGCTCCTGAGACATGGCATAGGGGATATTCGATCAGTACAATCTCACAACAAGAGAGAGGATAAGAACATTGGGAGGAAACAAAGAGGAGGGACAGCCACGATATTGGTGGACCAATTGGCAGCCTACGTAATCGACTCAGGAGTGGATCACACAGGCCTGGGGAGATGGTCGTGGTACCTCGTGGAGGGCGAGCCGGGACATCGCACCAGAGTAATTACAGCGTACGCACCATGTGGGAACTCGAGTGGAGGAGAAGCGACTGTCTTCAGCCAACACGATCGGTATATACAAGATAATGGCCTGAGGACGAACCCCAAAGCCATGTTTCGAGAGGACCTATTGTTTCTCCTGAGGCAGTATAGACTGCAGGGAGAGAGAATCATCTTGATGATGGATGCCAATGAACACGTACAAGACGGGGCGATGTGTCGCAAGCTCAAAGCAGATGACCTAAAGATGGAGGAGGTGGTGCACAAGAGGATGGGAGAGACGGGGCCAAACACGTGGTTTCGAGGCAAAGATCCGATTGATGGCATCTGGACGACACCAGACATAGAAGTGATTGCAGCGAGCTACCTACCGTATCATCCAGATCTAGGAGACCATCGACCAGTCATAGCGGACTTTGCCTCCGCCTCGATATTGGGCACGAACATGAAAAAGATTGTTCCACCCAAGGCACGAAGGTTAAATTCCAAGACAGAGCGAGTACGCAAGAGATACAACGAGAAGTTGGTGGCGCTGTTCGAAGAACACAACGTGTATGAGAAGCTGCAGGCGTTATCGAAGAAGGCAGAGTACCCTGTCTCGAACGAAGTGCAGAAGGCGCTGGAGGGACTGGATCGTTTGATATCAGAATTGATGACATGTGCAGAGAAGGGGTGTCGCAAACTACGAACAGGGCACTATGAATTCAGCCCAGTCGTACGACAATGGCTAGACAGATGCCACGCGTATCGTGTACTGCTGCGTTATCGAGAAGGGAAGCGGATAAAGAACAGAGGCAACATGAGACGCTTCCTCGAAAGGTGTGGGATCAGTGAGGCACGCAATGCGTCCACAACTGAAATCAGAAAGCGATATCTGGAGTGCAGAGAGCAGACCAAACAAATGATGGCCAAATCACCATGGATGCGAAAGCAATACCTCACAACCAAGATACAGGAAGCGGTGGCGAAGGAGCAACAAGAAGACGCCAGACGACTGAAAGAAATACTTAGAACGGAGGCACAGAAGAAGGCTTGGGCGCACATTCACAGAGTGACGAAGGGATCCACCTTTAACAGTGTAAATCGGGCGGAAGAAAAGAGGGAAGACGGCACGATCAGGACGTACGAGACAAAGCAGGAGGTGGAAGAATGCATTCAGAGGGAGACATCTCAAAGATTCAGTAGGGCTGACAACGCACCCATATGCAGAGGACCCCTGTTCGAGCTGCTAGGACTGACAGCGAACACCACGACTGCGGAGGAGATCCTCGAGGGGCGCTTCATACCCCCTCCAGGAACAGATGGAACAACGATACTGCTACTGCAAGAGATCGCCAACATCTGGAAGAAGATGGAAGGACAGGAAGTAGAGATAGTGGTCACGAAGCAAGACTTCCAATACTATTGGAAGAGGGTAAAAGAGAGGACAGCGTCGTCATATTCAGGGCTACACTTTGGACATTATAAGGCAGCGGCTGCGTCAGACTTCCTGTCAGAGGTACATGCAATGAAACTGTCCCTGATCACCAAGACAGGGTGTGCCCCAGAGAGGTGGGCGAAAGGGCTAAACGTCATGCTGGAGAAAGTGGCAGGCATCGCTCTGGTGACTAAATTGCGAGCGATTTTACTGATGGAAGCAGACTTCAACTTCCACAACAAGCTGATATTTGGGCAAAGGATGATGGAACTGGCAAGAAAGAATGGACTCGTACCAGAAGAGATATACAACAAAAAAGGCAAGACAGCCGAAGATGCTATACTGCAACAAGTCATCGCCTACGACCTTGCCAGACAATGGAAACGTCCTCTTATAGTATCGTCGGTGGATGCATCGCAATGTTATGACAGAGTGGCGCATGCAATGGCAGCGCTGACACTCAGGGCATACAAAGTAAGACAAAGCTCAGTCGTGGGAATGTTACATCCAATCCAATGCATGGAATACTACCTACGCACAGGGTTTGGAGAATCTGACACCTTTTGTGGAGGAGCAGAGGACAAGAAACAGGGGCTGTGCCAAGGAAATGGAGCGGCACCTCCCACGTGGCAGCAGATCTCCTCGATCCTGATAAATGCGCAGCATCGAAAGGAACATGGAATTGTCATCGAAGCGCCATTATCCAAAAAGAAAGTCCGGCAGGTAGGGGTGATGTACGTGGACGATACCAACTTACTTGCAGGTTTGGGGGAAGACGACGAGCTAGAGGAGGTAGCCTGTCGGGCGCAAGAAGGAAATGAACAGTGGGGGGAATCGCTGATGGCAGTAGGAGGGGATCTCAACGCAGAGAAGTGCTTCGTCACGGTACATGACATGATCCCTGGAAATGATGGAACATGGAGATACAGAGATCAGGGCGAGGAGGAGAAAGAGAATGAGCTAGACGAGCTGCCCAGCATGGATGAACTAACGTTCACAGTGCCACAGCAGTCAGGAGATGCAGCGACTATCCAAAGATTGAAGTCGAATGAAGCGGTAGAAAACCTGGGACTCTTCGTGAGACCAGACGGAAACAACGCACGCCACTTTGAACAGATGAAAGAGCGGATAGATCATTGGACAACTCAAGTACGAGATGGGGATCTACCCACCAGATCTGTGTGGCAAAGTTACACCTTTCAGCTCTGGGCAGGATTGAAATATGGACTGGGCGCATCCTCGGCAACATTAGACGAGCTGCACAAAGGGTTAGGCTCAGCGGATTTCTACATGCTGAGCAGTCTGGGAATTACAAGGTCAATAACAACGGAATGGCGATACATTCCCAGTGGCTTTGGGGGCATGGGATTATATAGTCTCGCAACTGAAGCAACAGCGGCGACAGTGAACGCGCTACTTCAGCACTATGGAATGGAAAGCAATCTGGGCATCACGCTTCAAGCCACTCTGGAGAACCTACAGCTCGAATTGGGAGTACAAAAGTGCCCTCTGGACTACGATTATGAAACATGGAGCGACCTTGCGACCAACTCGTGGATCAAGTCCTTGTGGGAGAAGGTATCCAAGCTGAAGATTCGACTGGAATTAGACTACCCAGCACTAGAACTTCCAAGAGAAGGCGACAAGTGCATCATGGAAGAGATGGTGGCAAGAGGCTTTAAAGGCAAAGAACTGATCCAGATCAACAGAGTACGAAAGCGGCAACAAGCGATGTTCCTATCGTGCCTCACGACTGCTAGTGGATCGAAGGTAGATCAAATATATCTTCACGACTGGAGAGAAAGCCACGAAGGGCGTTTCGGGCAGCGACGCTCAACATACCCATTTGGAAGGGAGTATCCAACCAAAGCGGACTGGAAAGTATGGAGGCAGGCTCTCCAGCAACTTGCAGGCTCTGGGGTATACTTGCTGGAGCAACCGTTACGAAAATGGATTGCACCCTCTCCTCGAATATGGCGCTACTTCCACGATGTAGAAAATGAGACGATGGAAGTGGTTACTAAGGGGGGGATAGAACTATTCAAACGAGATGTCGAGGCAGGAGCGTTACAATTCGTCTATGCAGGGATGGCGGAGTACGCGGAGGTAAAAGGTGCGCCAGCCACAGTACGAGAAGCCAATGGAGAAAAGATACGACTGATGCAAACAGGGAAATGCCTATACAACGAGGCTACTTCAGAAGAAAGAGAGGCGAACACGTTTGTGGAGTATCTGAAAGGATGGGGAGGGGTGTGGATGTGGGACGACCTGACGATACAAGGCGATCCAACGTGGATACGCACCGCTCTGGAAAATGGTTCCTTACTCTGCTGCACGGATGGCTCGTATGACAGGAAGAAGGCGAAGCGGCTCAGTGGAGCAGGGTGGATTATTTACTGCCCACAGCAAAACAAATTCGTCTCTGGCAGCTTCGTGGAGAACTCTAGCTCGGCGAGCAGCTATCGTGGAGAACTGCTTGGGATGTTGGCGATTCACCTATTCCTGCTGGCAGTGGAAGAGTACTATGGCGTGACGGGTGCCAGCACAGAAATCTTTTGCGACAACAAGGGTGCCATCTTCACGTTCGAGCGCAAGTCCAAGCGCATCCCATCGGGAAAGAAACATGCAGACATACAGCGAGTGCTACGACAAGTCAAGAGCAGGATGAAAGGAACCTATCGAAGACATCACGTACGAGCACATCAGGATGATACCAGCAACAGGGAAAGTCTGTCACTACCGGCGCAACTAAATTGCTACTGCGATGACAAAGCGAAGGGCGCGGTGAATTACCAGTTGGTGTATGGAGTAAAGAAGACAACGAGGCTCCCATTAGAGAAAGCAGTGGTCTATGTGGACGGGGAGAAGCAAACCACAGATGTAGCCAAAGACCTACGCGTTCAGATAGGACGAGACGCGGCAAAGGAGTTCTACATGAAGAAAGGAATATTGGGAAGTAAGGAATTCGAAGATGTCGCTTGGAAGGACCTGTCGAATGCACTAGAAAGCAAACCACAGATGTACCGCCTCTGGTTTGGAAAACAATGCACAGGATACTGTGGGACAGGAAAGATGCTGAAACGCTACAACAAGGCGGAGAAATCTAACTGTCCCAACTGCAACAGGGTCAACGAGGACGCTGAGCACCTTATGCGATGCTGCGACGAAGGCAGAAGGAAGATGTTGCACAAGAGCGTGCTGGACTTGAAGGAATGGATGTTGAGACACCAGGCACACCCGGAACTAATCGAATGGATACCTGATTACATTCGACGACAGGGACGGATGAAATTCACTGAGCTAGGACAAATGTCACAAAGGATGCGACAGATTGCGCACGCCCAAGACTGCATTGGATGGCGACACTTCACAGAGGGAAAGGTGACACAGAAATTGAGAGAACTACAGGAATACCATCTTTTCACCGCCGACACGTACTGGACCATCGACTCGTGGATGAAGGGCTTCGTCAGCAAACTGCTCGAAATCACACACGCGCAATGGATATATAGAAACATCACCAAGCACCATCGGACGAATGGAACTTTGCAACTCGAGGCGAGAGAGGACATCTTGAAGGAAATCGAGAAACAGCTAGATCTAGGACTGGCAGGAGTGCCGCCAGAGAAACATTGCCTACTGGAGATTGACCCCACGGTCTTATACGACATGGGTACAGATCAACTGCAGTACTGGGTGCACGCAGTACTCTCGGCGCGGAAGGCAGGGAAAAGAGCTCTGGACCTGACGAAAGGAAAGACAGCGAGTTGGAAGGAGATAGTGAAAGATGGGAGGTTCGCCTATCTGCCCTCATTTACGCCTCCCTCGGAGGAGGAGGACGACAGTGAAAAAGAGACAAAGGAAGACGGGGAAGAAGAAGCAGGCACAGCAGCAGTGGAACCAGTAGCCTCGAGCAATGGAAAGCAGAGAAAGATAACAGATGCATTCAAGAAACCAAGACGAACGAGTCAAAGCAGGAGAGGGAATCCTTCAGGGCAAGATCATAAGAAGCCCAAGCGAATGGCCAACTCGCTGCTATCGCAGACTACAACGCTGGTGGATGTACGAGACAAGATAGGAGTACTGCGCAAGCCTGCGTTGCCCAAGGCGGAGAGAGAACGTCTTGACAAACTTCTACGAGCCCCACGCCGACGACCTGGAGAGAGCACAATAGACAACTCAGAAGTGGTGCGAATAGGGAGCGACGACATCAATCGAAGCAACTTTGCACGTCTGCGAGAGGGCCAGTGGCTAGATGATACAGTGATGAACTTCTACTGCAAGCATATCCTGAGAGTGCAGATCGAGAACGCGACGTGGTACAGCTCATTCTTCTTCACCAACCTCCTGCAAGAGAGACAAACAAATCCAGAGTATGACTACAAAGCAGTCGAGGGTTTTGCAGGACGGATCGAGGGAGGATTATGGAACAAGGAGTGGCTATATGCTCCGATCAACATCGACAACATGCACTGGATTTTTCTGCGAGTGAATCTGAGGAACAGAAGGATTGAGTTATGGGACTCGTTTGGTGGAGACGCAAGCTACTCTCGATACCTGGAAGGAATGTGTCATTATCTATTTGATCAGTCGAAGAAGGATGCGCGAACAACAAGCGAATACAACGAGTGGAAGCAAAACTGGAGCTTGGTTGATATGTCTGCGCACAGCCCGTTGCAAGGAAACGATGATGACTGCGGAGTTTTCGTACTCACGTCGATGACGACACTAGCACAAGGCATACGCCTCCGGAGAGAAACATACTCTCAAGCAGTGATCGATGGGAGGCAAACACGACGGCAGATTGCACACCTCATCTGGAAGACAAACCAACAAGCACATCATGCTAATGGCAGCCTGCAAACGTGGCTAGCGAACGCCAACTCTAAAGCCAATCGTACTCGGAGGAAGGTGGCGCAGCAACATGCGAAGCAGAGACAAAGGCAAAGGGAAGGGCGGGTAGTCAAAGGGAGTAAAGACCCATCGACTACAGCAAGAGTGAAAGTGACTGAGGAGGATAGGAAGCAACCCACACTGCTCAACAGGAAACGGGAGGCAGAATCAGTGGGCGAACAAGACCAACAACCGCACAAGGCACAGAAGAAGTTGCCATCGAAGAAACGGAAGAAAGGATCCAAAAGCATTGGGGCCTTGAAGAAGCAGCGGAAGAGATAATCTACGCGCACTTCACCCACAGGTATCTGAAGCAACTGCAGTCTCAGTTGGGTACAGACTTCGAGTCTACGGGGAGCCAGTCTTCCGTGGTTCTGATCGTATGCCACCTTGTTGTTAGGCAGCCCTTTCGACAATGCAAAAGACCGCACATCCAGGAAGGTGTCTAGCGGGGGGAAAAACGCCGGTTCGGAAAAAACGCCGGTTTGGCTTCAGCCGAACCGGCCAAAATATTTTCGAAATTTATCCAACTCGATTTGCCCACCCCTCGCCCCCCAACGCTCTCCCTCCGCTCAACGCCCTCTCACAGCTCATTTGCCGGCCGACAGCGCTCTAGATCGACCACGAGGGGCCGCCCACAATGGCCACCGAGCGCCCCGACGTCGCCGCCGGCGGCGCGGACGGCGCGCTCGCCTCGTCGGACGGGCCAAAGACGAAGCGGCCGCGGCGGGGGGACGTTGTTCGGTCCTCGGCGTCGGCGTCCGACGACGAGAGCGACCCGCCGCCACTCGTGCCCGGGTACGTGACGTCCGCAGAGACTGCAGCGAAGAACACTGAGCAATTGCAGCCGTGCGACGTGGTGATTACCGAGCGTGGCGTGCGGCGTGTGCTTGTCCATCGGGCCGCGGTGGAGGCAATGAAAGAGATGGGGTTCATCCCCGAGCATCTATTCGATCAGCTGGGGGTGCCCAAAGACAAGGAGCACCGTGCTTCTGGCATTTAGAAGGGCACGTATCGTTCGTTTGGCCTGTCGGACGGACGGTCGGTCGATCGCAGCTGCAATGGTACGACGTCGACGCGAGGGAGTGGCGAGAAGACACGACAAAAGCGACGAACGGGATGGAGATGGCTCGACGGATGCGGGGCTCTTTCGATACCAATGCAATACACACCTGTCCGCGTCGTTTTGGCAGACGCATGGGATGCTAGGCGAGCGATTCGGCGTCTGCTCGGGCGTCGAGGACGATGCATACGACGTAACATAAACAATCTGCTCGATTTATCCACGCTCGGCTTCGTCCATTTTTGAAAAATCTCGCGTCGCTGCGGAGGAGACGACCCTCGGCGAGCCTCCCGCCGCCTCCTCCGCGCGGCGGGGCACGGGGCGCGACGCCAAATTGAGCCATGGAGGCCCTGATGGCGGCGGCCAGCGCCGCGCAGCGACTTCCGGAGGTCTCGTCGTCCGACCGCTCGTCGCCCGAGGGCTCGTCGTCCGGGGGCTCTGCGGACAGGGCCGACGTGCGCGCTGCTTCCGGTGTCGACGACGCAGTGGCGTCGCTCCAGCTGCTTCCGTCGGTGGACACGTCGCAGCGAAAGCGGGCCTCGAGGAAGAGCGGTGCCGA
>JALLAP010000468.1:0-12919 GCA_036939355.1 Thalassiosira profunda | reverse complement strand
CTGGACGGTGCGCTCCCGCCCACGGACGATCCGTTCACGGCCACTACGGGGATCAAAGTGGTCATCGATCAGTTCGTCCAGGCGCCCATTTTTACAGTGTTGATCTTTGGTTTCTTGGGCTTCCTCGAGGGGAAATCGACGGAGGAGATCAAGCAACAACTCGACGACGATTACGTGGACACGATGTTGGCCAATTGGAAGCTATGGGTGCCGGCCACTGCGGTGAACATTGCCTTCTGCCCTCCGATACTGCGAGTGCTGTTTCTGAACGTGGTGTTCTTCTTTTGGAGCATCTTCCTTTCGTTGAAGTTGAACAAGGCCGAGGAAGTGGCGGATGAGGTATGAGAGACCGAGCTCAAGCAGAGCGACAGGGGGTGTGCATTGCAAAAGAAAGGCCAAAACAGATTCAGAAGAAGATAGGAAAGAGATATTGCTGTCGGCCAGCGGTTGGGGTGAAAGATGCCTGCAACCTACTGGGCAATGCAGGAAGGGTGGTTGCCAAGGATAGGTCAAAAATGGTTACACAAAATCAATCAACATCGAGTGCAAAACGTGAAGGGTGGGGTTGTCCATCAAAAGAAGTGGAGGAAGCTTCGTCCCAAAGTGCTTCGTCCCAAAACTGCGTACTGCGCGGACTCTCTCGAACTCTCTGTATGCAAAAATGAGCTCGGTCCGACTTTCTGTCCAACCCGAACGGCGACCAACTCGATGTTTCATACATATCGCCTCCGTCTATTCCTCATCACCCTGTCCGAAGCGCACAGCACGGCAGATGTGTCACCAGTAACCATCTTTACGACTGAACTTCTCTGGACGCTCCTTGTGCTCCTTGTGGACTTGGAGGAACCATCGGCGTCGTAGCTGCCACAANACTGAACTTCTCTGGACGCTCCTTGTGCTCCTTGTGGACTTGGAGGAACCATCGGCGTCGTAGCTGCCACAAGGAGTGTGTACTCGTAGGGGTAATCGTTGTAGGCTCGCGCATTCTTCTGCTGTTCAATGGCAGACACGCTAAAGGTTGTGGGGGATGTAGCCATGAGAATGCGAAGAGATTGAGAAGAGTGCAGTACGAAAGAGGTACGAAAGAGATACTCACACATCGTGCTTGCCCATAGACGAAAGAATCAACTTGAGATTCTTCACCTTGATAACGCCGAGCTTCCGGTCCAGACTGTAGCTCTCAGCAAAAGAGATGATTGAGAGTATGCCACCCCTGTCCATCGTGGTGGCCAAAATTGCGGTGACTTGGAGGGTGCGTCGAGAAGCAAGTGGTTGGCAACTGCCTGGAGAGGATACCAAAAGTAGACAACGATAGACTTACCAGACCGCGAGAACTGGGCGAAGGCGAAAGAGACTGCGGCCTTCTCTCCGGTGCCCGACAACACTACGGACCTCACCCCTAGGCCCTCTATCGCTTGATGAAAGACGACAAACTCGTCCTCCAACATTTCAGCCGCACTCGCACGCCCCTTCCAGCGATAGGTCAGCATCTTATCTAGCATATCATAGTACGTGTCCGGCAGGTGCTCCGGCATTCCGGGAAGAGATTTGAGATCCCGCTTCGCTTTGTGCAGAAGGTTGAACGCCGCCTGCAGACATTCCGCGGGATACCCGGCCACGAGAACGTACAACACCACCCCGACAGAGAAGACGTCGGTCTTTGTCGTGTATTTCTTTTGAAACATTTCGGGACTGATGTAGAACGGTGTTCCGGCGAACGTAGAGTGTTCCTTGCCTTTTTCCTTGTCCATTGTGGCGCATCCGAAGTCGATCAGACGCAGTTCGGCAGTCTTGGTGTTCGCCTTGAACATGATATTCTCGGGTTTGATATCCCTATGCAACACATCGTGGCGCTCGCAATGGGCTACGGCCGAGAGCAGCTGGTAGGCGATGCGGCTCACATCTTCGGTGCGCAGCCCCTCGGCCATATTCGCGCTCGTGTACTCCATCATCTCGCCGCTGAAAGTTAAGCAGAGAGGAGTGGGTAGGCAAGATAAGTGCGAGCATTATGAGAGTGCATGTGATATGTTCATTCGTTCTGTGATGCTGTGAACTCACCCGGCGCAGACCTCGGTAACAAGATACACCTTCGACGAGGACTCGTACACCGAGTCCATGGAGAGGTTGAAATTCTTGCCATCCAGCTCTCGGAGAATGTTAATCTCCATCTGCAAGATCTCGGGCTTCATCGGGGTGTAGAGCACGTTGTCCTTGAAGACGAATCCCTTGTTGAGGACCTTCACTGCCAGCTCGGCGTCGTCCGGCTCGGCCGTTTTGGCAACAAGCTTGACGACGCCAAACTCGCCCTGCCCGAGGACCTTCTTCTCGTCGAACGCGGCCTTGTACTCGGCCTCGGTGCCGCTCCCGGCGGCGTACGCCTGTCTGGAAGGACCGCACCCCATTGATATGTTGTTTTGCGTATCCAGCCGCCACTGGAGAAATAAGTGCAGGGCGCACGCCTACCTACTACCTCTGCAACCTCGGCGGCGCTGGCCTGCAGCCCCGCCAGCCCCGCCCCGCCTGTTGCTCACAAGCGGCTCGTGTTGTGCCTGCGGGCGTTGGGGGCGCCTTCTCAGGCGGGCGGTGTTTGCGCTTGATGAAGAGATAAGCGAGGCGAGGCAAGCCCCCCCAAACGCCACGTCTGTCACACCGTGTCTTCCGGAAGAGCTGTCACCAGGTCAGACACGTCGGAATTCGTATGTTCTCTTTTGCGCGACCCAAGTCTACCGTCTTAGTCTTGGTTAGTGTTTCCCCTCTGTTGAAGCAGAGGATCTTCCTATTGTGAGTATCCATCAATGGTGGAACGCCCGCAGGAATGGTGACTTTGTGGAGTTCATCTCGAGGGATCTTTCACAATTGGCACCGAGCACCGCTGCACTGCTAAAATTGATGCTAGTATCGTAGTTTCGATAAATTCCCCTACAAAATAGAGCCTTTCCCGAGGTCACAAAAATCAGAGAGATCGGTTGACCTCTCTGCCAAATTATTACAAAATTGCCTCGACCAGAAATAATATGCACTCAAATCTCTGGAGCCAATGACCCCTTTCTTCTCACACTGTTTACATTCCCCTGATCGCAATCGATTGGTTCTTTGTCCACGTCTTGCGCATGTTGCGCTTCGACCCGGTAGTAAATTTCCTCGTCGAAGCGAAGGAAATGCTGGAAGCACGCCGTTTATCGCTTTCCACGACCTCCACATCATCATCCTCTTTCGTTACATCGTGCTTTTCGCTGAATGGCTTCACGAGAGTGTAGTCGTACGAGTAGTCCTCATACACATGCGCGCTCTTCTGCTTCTCAATGGCGGCCACACTGAAGATAGTGTGACATTGAATCGGCATGATTGAAGAATGAACAAGATGAGCATCATACACGTATGAGCAAAGCACGAGCATATGGTACGTACCATACCGATTTCCCCATCGACGTGAGGATTGCCTTCAGATCCTTCACGCAGATGACTCCCAGTTTGCCGTCGCCCTCTTTCGCCTCTGCCTGCGACAAAAGTGATACGATGTCTTCGCGCTCCAACATCGTAGCCAGGATGGTTGTCACCGACCGCTCGAACTTCGCGAAGGCAAACGCCATAGCGGCCTTCTCTCCGGTACCCGACAGCACCACGGATTTCGTCCTCTTCATCGCTCGTTTCTTCGTCGTCTCCTTGCCTTGGAGCGCTTGGTGAAAGACAACAAACTCATCGTCCAACAGCTGCTTGGCGCTCTTGCGCCCCTTCCAGCGATAGATCAGCATCTTATCCAGCATCTCGTAGTACGTGTCGGGCATGTGCTCCGGCATTCCGGGAAGAGTTTTGAGATCCCGCTTCGCTTTGTGCAGAAGGTTGAACGCCGCCTGCAGACATTCCGCGGGATACCCGGCCACGAGAACGTACAACACCACCCCGACAGAGAAGACGTCGGTCTTTGTCGTGTATTTCTTTTGAAACATTTCGGGACTGATGTAGAACGGTGTTCCGGCGAACGTAGAGTGTTCCTTGCCTTTTTCCTTGTCCATTGTGGCGCATCCGAAGTCGATCAGACGCAGTTCGGCAGTCTTGGTGTTCGCCTTGAACATGATATTCTCGGGTTTGATATCCCTATGCAACACATCGTGGCGCTCGCAATGGGCTACGGCCGAGAGCAGCTGGTAGGCGATGCGGCTCACATCTTCGGTGCGCAGCCCCTCGGCCATGTTCGTGCTCGTGTACTCCATCATCTCTCCACTGATGATTTGCAATAGATGATAAGGCAAATGACATCAACCTCATCGAATGATCAACACGCTTCAACACTTACCCAGCGCACATCTCGCTCACGAGATATACCTTCGACGAAGACTCGTACACGGAATCCAGCACCATATTGTACTGCTTGCCCTCGAGCTTGCGCAGGATATCGATCTCCATGGCGAGGATCTCGGGCTTCATCGGGGCGTAGAGCGTGTTGTCCTTGAAGACGAAGCCCTTGTTGAGCACCTTCACCGCGAGCTCTTCGTCCGGGGCGCTCTTCTTGACGACGAGCTTGACGACGCCAAACTCGCCCTGCCCGAGGACCTTCTTCTCCTCGAACGTGGCCTTGTACTCGGCCTCGGTGCCGCTCTCGGCGGCGTACGCCTGCGTGGACGACGCGCAGCCCATAATGCCGCCGTCGGTGAATGAATGAAGTGAGGGCAGGGAGGGAACATGCGGCTGGGGCGGCGCGGTGGCAAAGGTGAAAGTCGGCACGCAAAAGTTGCAAAAGTTGGGCGGGCGCCGCTTTATGTCAAGTCTAAAAGATACCTTTCGACTTGAACTCCCTCCGAGCTCCGAGCTCCCACAGAACATCACCCTTTCAACTCGTCATCATCCGCTTTGTCGTGCCAAGTGGTGCTGTGGATGGAGGATCTTCGGTCGAGCACGCATCATTCGGAACACGGCCGCCGCTGCTATTCGATTTCACCTGAAAGTCCAGGCAATCAGATCCATCAGCTTCGATTGCAGTAGTCCGACCTGCTCGAGCACCGTTCATTCCTTCGACATCATGGCAGCGCGGCCCCATCAGAACACCCTGCGGAGCGCCCGCGGCGGTTCGCCGCCCGCTCTCCCCATCTTCTCCCCTGCGCCGTCGTCCGACAGCGGGAACAACCTCTCCTCCAGGACCAGCAGCCTCAGCGGCACCCGCGGTCCGTCGCCTCCCAGTTCCAGCGGCGGAAGCGCCGGCGGGTTGCAACGGCGGATGCATCACGAACGCACCCGCGAACAGCTCGCGAGGGACATGCGCAACCGGGCTCTGTGCAAGAAGGCTTTGATGGAGAACGACGCGATGGTGTACCTCGACGGACCACAGGTGTACACGTGCGCCAATTGCAGGACGCACCTAACAAGTCATGATGACATCATCTCCAAGAGCTTCCATGGAAGGCACGGTGAGTTTGGTTGCTCTTGATTTGAGTTGTGGGTGGCTTTGATATGCCTTGTCTGGGCCGGCCTGTGTGTGTGCATAAGATGTGTACATCGATAGAGCTCTGTGTGATGCATAAGATGTGCACATCAATTGAAGTTGCGGTTCTTTGCATCCGTCCAAATCTTACACTTCTCGTATGTGACCGCAGGACGAGCCTACCTCTTTGATCAATGCGTCAACATCACCACCGGCCCCGCCGAGGATCGTCGGCTCATAACTGGTCTCCATTCGTAAGTGACACGTTGTATCTATCCATGCATAGATATGTGCATTTTGGGTGCATCAAATCATACCCCCGCTCCGTGTTTCACATACCACAGGGTATCCGACATCTTCTGCAAGCGGTGCTCCACCCTCGTTGGCTGGACGTACGCCAAGGCCTACGAGCTCAGCCAGAAGTACAAGGAGGGAAAGTTCATCATCGAAAAGATCAATCTGCATCTCGAGGAGAGCGATTACTACACCGTCGACAAGCCGGCGGGGGAGAGAGGGGACAAGTGGCGGGTCCGAAGCATGAGCTGGGGGAGCGAGCGCAGCCTGAGTGTGGGATCGTACGGGGAGGCAATGGCATCGCCCTCGGGGGTGATGGGCAGCCCGGGTGGGTCCTTTTACACCAGAGGAAGGAGCGGCAGCGTCGGTGGCGGCTCGAGCCATTCGTCGTCCTATTTTCACCGGGCGAATACTTGTCCTCAGACCCCTACCCGTAGAAGTCCCAGCGTGGCCATGATGTCGCCAAAGTCCCCAAGAACGCCCAGCGACGTCATCTACGAATACAGAAGTGACGATTAGAGAGGAGGGAGAGCAAACTGCTGCCTATCCAAGGCAGCTATGTAGAAATCGAGAAACGGGAGAAAGGCATCACGTGTGCATCGATGTCCCTATCCAACAATGCATATTCATCAAAAGACACAAACAAGTATTCATAGCCTAGGCACTGTAGAGAGTAAGTCAGCAAATGTTGCTGCTTGTTGTTGCGCGCGAGCAATCTCTTGCTGGGGGTAGTTTCCGCAGATTTTAGCGAATCTGAGGCTTTCTCCGGTGTCACTCTCGTCTTAGGATATCAAGTCCATATGGCGCTGGAATTCATCTTCGAGAGTCCACCCATCCTGCATTCGCCAAGTCACTTGCCCATTCNAGTCCATCGGCGCTGTGGAATTCATCTTCGAGAGTCCACCCATCCTGCATTCGCCAAGTCACTTGCCCATTCCCATCAATCGAAACGCCTTGACCTCCAGCCCCATCCCCTTCAGCGCCTTGCTCACCTTCGGATTCCCCTCCGCGACCATGTGCGCCTGTTCCGTCAGGCAAATTCCCTCGTAAAACTTCCGCAGCTGTCCCGCGATGATCTTCTCGAGTATCTCCGGCGGTTTGTTCGATCCCTTCATCTTCTCCAGTACAATTTCCTTTTCTTTCGCCACCACGTCGTCCGGGACGGCGGCTGGGTCGAGGTATTGTGGTTTCGCGGCGACCACGTGCATGGCGAGCTTTTTGGCGGCCTCGGCGGCGTTTTGCTTGCCTTTGTCCGAAGTTATTGCGACTTCGACGAGGGCGGCGGCGGTGCCGCACGTGACCTCGGGGGAGGCGCGGCCGTGGACGTACCCGGCCAGCACCGAGTCGGGCGTTGAGGATTGCAGGAGGGCGATGGAGTCGACTTGCAGGTTTTCGCGGATGGCGAGTATGGCATCGTTGAGGCTTTCGCTGAGCAATTTCCCCTCGGCATTCTTCGCGGTCGCCAAGAAGCCCGGCACGTCCTCAATGTCCGCCGCGTCCCCGGCCGCCGCCGCATCGGCCACCGACTGCACGAACGTCGAGAACGTCTCGCTCCNCAATGTCCGCCGCGTCCCCGGCCGCCGCCGCATCGGCCACCGACTGCACGAACGTCGAGAACGTCTCGCTCCTAGAAGCGAAGTCCGTCTCGCTCGCCACCTTGGCCACGCTCGCCACCGTCCCGTCGTTTGCAATGTGTATCCCCACGAGCCCCTCCAGCGCCTCCCTCCCGGCCACTTTCGAGGAGGCCTTGGCGCTCCCGTGCTTGCGCAGCCACTCCTTCGCCTTGTCGATGTCGTTGTCGACTTCCGGGGACGAGAGCGCCTTTTTGCATTCCATCATGGGCGCACCGGTCGCTTCACGAAGTTGCTTGACGAGATGGGCCGTCGACGCTAGCGTGGGCAATGTTGTTGAGTAGGGCCGCTGCCATTGGGGCGCCGGGTGGAGGGCGCGGCATTGGCCCTCGGCGGATGCACCGAGTGCGGAAGATACCGCCGCACCGGATCTTCTCGACGCCGTCGCCGCGCCTATTCTGCGCAGTGCCCAGCACTGCCGTGCGGCCGCAGATAGGAGCATGCTGAGAGCTAGTGGTGCCGAGGAGGCGGGCCCTCCGATAGGTTGGTGGATCGGTGTGGGAGTGCGGAGGAGAGCGGGTTGAGCGGACGCGCGGATGCCCCTGGCGCGGAGAGGGGGCGGCAGAAAATCCTTCCATCCCGCCGTCCCTCACGCACCCATTCCTCTCGCTCCTGCGCTGCGCCGCCGCCACCAACGCCCCCCGCGACGGCCATCTCCCAGCACCCATTGGATACCTCGCAGGCATGCACGCGACGTGTAGAGCGGCCCGCGGCGCTCTCCGCGCCCGCCGCGCCGCCTCCCGCACCGTCGGCGGCACCTCATCGCCCGTGCACCCAACGACACATCACATGCACCTTCGACCAATCTCCACCACCCAAGCAGTATCGGTCAAGCCCGCCGCCCCCGCCGTCGACGACGGGCCGCGCGTCGCCCAAAAGAAGGTCAAGAAGGAAAAGCGCGGCCCGTCCCAGTCCAAACTCCGCGCGGAGCAAAAGCACGGGGCCAAATTGACCGAGCTGATGACGCTGGCCATCGACGCCCCGTACCGCAGCCCGCCCCCCGCGAGCAAGGAGGAGATGGAGCGGCGGTACAATGTGGGGAGAAATTACGTGATTGGCAGCTGGGAGCGGCACAACGAATTGATGCACGATCTTGCGGTGAAGATGCGGATGAAACGGTATGCGCTGCGGATGCTGCCCAAGCCGGGGGAACTGGGGGACGCAACGGTGGAGGGGGAGAGCGTGCACGGGAGGTGGAGGGACGAGGCGTACAAAATCAATGACGATTGGGGACCGCCAGAGCACAGGAGGATCCCAATGCTGACGCCTCCCATTGAGGGGTTCGATGTGAGCAAATATATGGAGCAGGAGGAGGAGGATTGATCGAACAGGCAAAGAATTACTTTGAGGGAGCTCGAGGAGTTTGTAATGCAGCTGATGCTTTGGATCTATGGAGTTGCAGCGCATCGCAAACGTTGCAGGGTGAAGACGCTTTGCTAGATTAAGCAAAAGACAGTGTCTCTCACACGTCAATACTTCAAGATCAGCTTCAAGTGGACTCTGTGAAATTTTCACAGATACCCATAACGCTCGATTATCTCACAATACCAAACACAACCCAGTATCGACAGAAGATGGAGGTGGCCCCCGATACCAAATCTCTGTACACGCTGGAGGTCGGAGGGAAGCCATTTGCGTTGGACTCGGAAGATGTCGAAAAGCTGGGCAGTCTGTTCTTGTCGACGTTGGTCGACCCGGAATCAAACTTTGCCCAGCCAGAGGATGGCATCTATCCAGTCGAAGCCGACGCGGCGTGCTTTGCTGCCTTCCTTTTCTTCGGCCGCTTTGGTGTGCTGCCTAGTTTGACGCTGGAGAAAAGCTATTTGTTGGACCAAGCCGACTTCTGGGGCTTGCGCGGGAAGATTTCGGCGGAGTTGGACAAGCAATCACAAGAACGAGCGGCAACTAAGAAGGAGCTTGAGGAGAAGCATGAAAAGAAGTTACGCCAATACGCGAAGGTCGCCATCGAGCTTGACAGTGCAAAGAAGCACCACAATCACCGCTTTGATGACAGATTCGGTAGAGTTTGCTGCACCAGCTGTCCTTATTCGACTCAGGACCCCAAAAAGATTGTGATGACCGACAAGTACGGGAACGCGATGGCTGACAAGGACGGGAACGTGATCTTTGCAACGTCCAGCCGTAGTAGCAGGGTACTCAAATGTGATTGCAAAAGGTGCAACAAGACAATCAAGTACCGTGGGGGCAGTGATTATCTAGGATGGTGCCACAAGTGCTCTTTGTGCGACGACTGCCAGGATAGCCATTTCTCTGAATGCCCCAACGATGCTACTTGGCAGAGGGTGTCACCCAAGCCAAAAACAACGGCACAGCTCCAAGCCGAACTCAAGAGCCTTGTTGAGGAAAAGGAGGAAGATCTGGGTGACTACTTACTGGAGCTCGATTCAATGTTGAGAATCTAGTAACAAGTTAATGTGTACCACTTCATCCACTTGATATTCACATATCCACATGCCCCTACAAGACCTGAAAGTGCTGCTTCCCGCTCTCGCCCTCCTCCTCCTCGCCCTCCACCGGCGGGGCGAACTTGGGATACACCCGCTTGTACAACGGCAAGCACACCGTGTCGTGCTGCTTGATCGGCGCGTTGAACAGACACTTCATCACCCCGTGCTCCCCCACGCTCTGGACGATGTTCCCCCGCAGCCCGTGCTTCGTCGATATCCCCGCCGGCATGAACCACCGCACGTCGTCGGGGTTGTAGAACATGTACTTGACCGTGGCGTGGCGCTTGTGGACGCGGGTGGGGTATCCCGTGAGGACGATGCGTTTGAGGACGATGCGATCGGCGTCGGCCCCGAGCATGGACCCGTGGGCGAGGAACTCGCGCTTCCCCTCGCCGTCCTCCGCGCCCGCGGACTCGCGAAACGCGAGGACGGGGCAGGGGGCGTACGTCGCCGGCCCGAAGACGGTCGCGGCGAAGTGGGACCCGCCCCGGGCGGGCAGGTACCGTTCGAACTTGTGCTTGTCGCTGTTGAGGTTGAGCTGCGAAAAGATCGGCCGACTTTGCCACGTCCGCCAGCCGCACCGGAAGGTCAGGACGTCCTTCGACTTGACCGGGACGTCGTCGTCGCGGTCGGCGCCGGACGCGGGGGATAACCCCGCGTGGAGGACGGACATTTTGTTCTCGTGCGGGAGGAGCGACACGGCCGCCACGAGGGCGCGGGGCGCGAGCCGCGCGTACGCTGCGGGAGGCACCCCCTCCAGCGTCAGCGTCACGTAGGCTCCGGGCGGGACGCACGCCCGCGCCGCCGCCTCCTCCTCGTCGTCGTCGGAATCCCCCTCCATGGCCGAATCTTCCCCTGTTTTCGCACCGCTTCCGACGTTTACGCCCCATCCCCGCCTTCGCACCACCTCCTCCAGCCCTCGCGCCTCCCCCAAAACGTCCCGCTGGGTGGCCCGAAAGCTCCCAAAGTGGTACACGGCCCCGTAACTCTCGGGCAGATTCTCCTTCGGGTCCCAATGGCCCTTCCGAAAGCTCGCCAGCGCGCGGTACCGCGCGTACCGCTCCCTTGCCGCCCCCTCCTCCTCGTGGTCCACCTCATCTGGGAACTGGAGGTCGTCCTCTCTATCCTTTTTGCGGGCCGCGAGGAGGGCCCGCTTCTCGTCGGCGTGCACCTCGGCGTCCAGTTTGTCCTCCTCCATCATGGCGTCGGAGTCGTCGGGCGCGCCCTTTTGGTTGAGGGCGAAGGCGAGCTCGCCCCGATCCTCGGCCTCGCCGTCGGCGTCGAGGGCGTCGAGCCACGCGGACTGGTAGTCGGACCAGCCGGCGGGACGGGCGGTGCCGGGTTGGAAGGCGCCCTTCGTGTCATCTCCATCGCCTAGGGATTCGTCGTCGAAGTGGGCATCGTCGTCGTCGTCGAAGCCGATGAGGTTTTGTTCTCCTTCGAGGGCGTCGGGGGACGCGAACATCTCGAGGGATTCCCGCTCCTCCGGATCCGATTGGGCCAAGATCACCTCTTTATCACCGGCCTCCGTTCTATCCGCATCGCCCATATCCACATTCTTCTCTGCGGCCTTCTTGCGCGTCTTCCTCCCCGCCGCGATAATGGGCGGCAGCCGCTCCTTTCCGTCGCCCCCCGCGCTCACCCCCGCCAGTTTGATATTCTTCACGGCGAAGGTGCCGAGGTGCGGCACGTGGACCAACTGGTGGCAGTTCCACGGAGAACTGCCGCGAATGTAGCCCGTGACCTCCAGCTCGCGCGTCGCCTCGTTGTAGCGCACGGCCTCCCCGGAGGCGGCGGTCCCGTCCGCGAGGAGGTAGGGCCTCGGCGCGTCGGCCACCCAGAGCGGCCCCGCCGCGGCGGCGGTGCACAGCGTCCGGACCAGGGCGGCCGCGGAGGCCGAAGCCTTGGTTGCGGCCGCGGCCGTGGTCTCGTCCATGTTGCCCATTTTCTCCACCTTCCCCCCGTCGACAGCGAAATCATCGGGGGCAACCTCCAACTCCGCCACCTTGCCGGCCGCCCCGAACTCCGTGGCGGCAAACCGCCCCGCGTACCGCTTCAACTCCGACCGCCGCCGGAGGTCGGCGCGCCGGAGCGCCTTGGCCGACCGGTGCGTGCCAATCGTGCCGGGAAGGGAGGCCAATGCGTCCTCCTCCATCTCGTCCTCCTCCTCATCATCTTCGTCCTCTTCCATTTCCAAATCGAGAGCGTCCGCCTCCATGGAGCCCACGCGCCGTCCCACCACCGGCGCGGCCGACCCCGCCCCTCCCGCTTCCCCCATAGTCTCCGTCTTGTGCACCCCCACCGTCACCGGGGTCGGGAGCCCCTGCGCCTTGACCGCGGCCAGGATCCGCTCGCCCCGTTCACTAATCAAATGGTCGAGGTGGGCTGTGGTGGCGGACGTCTTCACCGACATGCCCGCCACACTCTGCCCACCGCCGCCGCCGCCAAGGGCGGAGGTTCCCAAGGCGAAGGCGGCGCGGGAGGCGACGGCGCTCCCGTCGATCAAGAACAAAATGGCGTCGCAGATGCGGCACAGGTCCAGCGCGGCCTGGACGCTGGCGTCCTCCTCCCCGTAGCGGGGGTCGTACTGCGGCCGGAACGCGGCCGCGTTGGTGAGCAGTGTGACGTGGGGGAGGCCTCCCTTGGCGTGTACTGAATACGCCGCTGTGACACTTGCGGCGCCCACGGCATGGCCGCGCGCGCCCCCGCCGGAGGGGAGGATCCGGTCGGCGCCCCCCAACAGGCTGGCGCGGACCCGCTCCTCCAGCGGTCCCTCGAGCTCGGAGAGGGAGATTATGCCGACGACCCGCGGCGGAGGGGCCGCCAGCGCGCGCTGCAACGCGTTGCTCCCTCCGACGGCGGCGCCCAGGCCGCGGCGGGCGTTCAACGCGGTCTTGCGGGAGGCCTCCCGCCGCTGCTTCGCGGCGTTCGCCCGAGTCGCCTTGGCCTTGCCACCAATCCCATCGGTGCTTTTCGGCCCCTTCCTCCCTCCTGCACTGGGGAGGCCGCTAATCTTGCCCCCCTGCCGCCGGTGGACGGACCGCTTGGAGGCGGCGGAGCGCTTGTTCTTCTTGTTCGTTTGGCGGAGCCGCCCGGCGCGGTGGGAGTGG
>JALLAP010000467.1:0-13925 GCA_036939355.1 Thalassiosira profunda | reverse complement strand
GGGTGGGAGCGGTGGCTGTCGGGCCGGCGGGGCTGTGAGTCGGCGGCGGGTAGTATGCCCCGCCCACCGGCCGGCCAGGAGGGAAGTGGATCGGCGGCGGCATGGGCGCGCGGACCGGAGCCCCGTGCGGCGCGGGCGCGCCCTTGGCGGCGGGGTGGTAGGGATGGCCTGGCCAGGCGGCGGGCGGGGAGCGGTGCTGCGGGTGTTGGTGGTACATGGTGGACGATGGGGATGGAGAGATGAGATTATGAGGCACATATCAACTTTGGCAGGCATGCAGCCAGCGACCTCAAACGGACGGCGGTGCTGTTCGGGGCAAAAGAAGCCGTTCATCGGGACAATGTCCCTTGAACCTCTCATGGCTTGCTGTGAACGGCGTGGGCAGGTGAACGTTCACTAGATGTGCACCCTCTCGCTCGCTCGAGGTGGCTCCAGCTCTCGGTCAGCAAATTTCAGTTCAGTTCAAATCATTTGGTTACTAATTCCTACGCATGTATGTAAAGTAGATACTTACTCATACGTAATAGGAGAGGCCTTAGGTAAGGGAGTAAGTGCCACTTGGAACTTCTGAAAAAGAGAAGTGAAAGAAGAGGAGAAGAAGAAATCGAGAGCACGCCCGCCAGGCGATACTACCCCCATCCGCGGCGGAAGGGCAGCGGCGTTGCAACCTCCGCGCCCGCCATGCTCGCCCTGCTCCTCCTGTCGGCGCCGCTGGCCCGGCCGTTTGTGATGCCGCGATCGTCGTTGCAGCCGCATCGAACGGCATTCACCGATTTTGTGTCTCAATCATTCCCATCGACGTGTGCTGCCACCGTCGCTGCTATAGATGCATCCCATACAATAACGCATCGATATGGGCGCAGACGACACAACTGTATCCTGCATTCTTCAAAATCTGACGACGACAACAGCAGCAACGACAGCAACGATGAAAGCTCGAACACGAACGACAAGGAATTGCCATCGGACGACGCCCTCATCCGCGCCTCATCGTCTGGGGATGCCGCCGACGACAAACTGACCGTGTCCGATACGAGCCTCATCTACGGCGACGACGAAGACGACGACGGAGATATCACCGACGACGATCCATACGCCCAGTCGGCGCCGAGCGAATTTGCAGATAACGAATCCCCGCAAAGCCTCACGTCGATGAAGGCGCTGGCGCGGCAATCGCGGGAGCTCANAATTTGCAGATAACGAATCCCCGCAAAGCCTCACGTCGATGAAGGCGCTGGCGCGGCAATCGCGGGAGCTCAACACGTCGCCCCTCGATTGGGGCGGAGCGCTCTCCACGCTGCGCTCGCGCGTGGAGGACATTGAGAGCGGCAAGTCCACCAACCCCTCCACCGCGCTCTTTCGCACGGTCTCGCGGGAGCGGCCCAACGAGGCCATCGGGCGGTTCGTGCGGGAGGCCAATCCCGAAGTCGTGGCGGCGATGACGGGCGCGGTGGGATCGCTGTTGGGGAGCCTGAGCAATCCCGCCATGGGCGTGGAAACCATCGTCCAGGCCTCGTCGGAGAAGCTTGGCAACCTGTGCTTCCAATTGCAAATGACCGGCTATATGTTTCGCAATGCGGAATATGTATTGGCGCTGAAGAGCCTCATGAACATCCAGGGAGAGGGCACCACGCTGGAGGAATACCGCGCGGCGTTCCAGCGTATCGACAAGGACGGGAACGGCTACCTCGAGCGGGACGAGATCGAGGCCATGCTCGCCGATGTTTATGAAGGGAAGCCGCCTGCGTTCGAGGTAAACACCTTCCTGGAGTTCTTCGACTCGAACAACGACGGGAGGGTGAGCTGGGANACCGCCTGCGTTCGAGGTAAACACCTTCCTGGAGTTCTTCGACTCGAACAACGACGGGAGGGTGAGCTGGGAGGAGTTCGAGGAGGGATTCGGCGTGGTGACGCAAATAAACGACAATGCGGAATCAAAAGGGGAGCAAAAGAATGGCTTTCGCCTGCCGGCATCGACGGAAGACGACGAGGATGATGACGAGGCAGAGGACCTGTTCGGCGAGCCGGCGCTCTCGGGCACCATCCAGGTGGAACTGGAAGACGGAAAGGTCATCGAGGTCGACGCGCAAGAATACGTCAACGATCTGAAAGCCCAGGCGCTGGAGCTCAAGCGGGAGCTGGCGCAGGAGAAGGGCATCGATCCCAAGGAGATGGGCATTGCGGAAAACGGCGATGCTGGTGGCAGCTCGTTTGTCAATCAAGCCGTCCCTGGCCCTGGCAGCGCGGGAGGGATCGCCAGCTACATCGCTAGCCTGCAGGGCGATGTGAAATCGCTCACGCAGGGCATCTCACCGGAGGTGGTTGATTCGATGAAGATGCTGATCGAGTTCGTGTTAGAGGGTGGGCCGGACGGCGGCGGAAATGCCGCTGCAGCAGGCAAGGAAAAGGAGATGGAATTGCCAGGATCGGCGTTGCAGCAGCTGGCGCTGTGGCAGTTGGTCATCGGGTATCGATTGCGGGAGACCGAGGCTACTGGCGAGTGGAGGCAAATGCTGGAGTGACGTTTTATGTTAATCCACTGTTCACTCTCTCTCTCATCTCTCTCATCAATGAATACTTTGTTGTTTGAAGGGAAGGGGTATCTTTCTGTCTGTTTGTGAATGCCGTTGGCTCGAGGCCATTCCCCCCAAGGCAATTTTGCTTCGCTTCTGGATTGTGAGTCTCCCCCAAACCACCTCAAACAGCATCGTCTCGATCCACGATGACCTCGCTTCCATCGCTGTCCGACCCCGACTGCCCCGATCGGGAGGACACAATATCCTTCGCCAATTTTGAAGGGTCCCTCATCAGTGCATGAAAGAGCACCAACGCCCCGCTAATGGCCATCCCCTTCATCGACGGCCGCAGGCACTTGGCAATTGCCACCCAGATCGTCCACACCGTCAATATCCACGACCGTCGCTTCGGGGTAAAGATATCGTTGAGATCTTTATTGGCAACCACCAGCCGGACGTCCTCCCGAATGACAATCACGTGCAGCCACCACAGACCGAAGGTGGCGCCCACGTAGACCAGCATTCCGGGATGCATCAGCGCCACGACTACGACGGTGCAGAGCGCCACCACGGCGTAGTTGGTTGCAAAGTAGGACAGGTTGCGAGACAGCCGTGAGAGGAACTTCTCGAGGGAGCTTTTGTCCGTCTGCCGCGTCAGGGAAATGGGCGGGCTGAAGGCGTCCGCGGCAATGCAGAAGGAGGGACCGGTCACGCCGAGGAATTGCGGGAGAGGGCGGAGGGTGTCCATCGTCAGCCGGGAGGTGCTGCAATTTAATGTGGGTTCGTTGCCGTTTGCAAAGAGTGTGAGAAACGGCTCAATGCGGATTGCAAGTTGCAACAAAAGATAAACCTAGCCATGCCCAAAACTTACAACGAGGACGCCCGCGCCCTCACGCGGTCGAGGGCCGCGCCGCTGATGACGAGCGGGCCGAGCTCGAGGTGCAAGCCCCGCCTAGTTTTGCTGTTGTCGGGGGTGGCGCCAGTTGTGCCGTTTTCATCGCCGATAGACGCCAGGAGGACATCGTTGCTCGGCTCCGCCGCGCGCCGCCGCGTGGGGGTGGTGTCGGACACGGTGCTCATCCTGGGAGGCGGGGGGAGAGCGCCACCAGGGGCAGGGGAAGGAGCGCGGAGAGGGTGAGAACTAAGCAACGAGCAAAGGAGCGCAACGGGCAACTCACGGGAAAACACTGGCTTGCAGCGGCAGCTCTACGCAAATAAAACGATAAACTAAAGTACCATTTGGTGGTGCACCAACATTGTAAGTTTTGCTTAGGGCTGGCAAATTAGAAATCCCCGCTCTGATCGGCGCTCCCGCCTCCCGACGCTCACTCCGACGCCCACCAACACGATGCACCTCACAGCCGCCCTCCTCCTCGCTGGCATCGCGTCCTGCGCCGCCTTTGCCGGGCCTCGCACATATGGCGCTCCCCGAGCACCCGCGGCGTTGAATGCCGAGCGGAGCGATGCAAACGAGGGCGATGCTGCGATGACGCGGCGCGAGACCCTCGCCAAGTCGCTAATGATCGGGGTGGGGGCGTTTGGTACCCTGACATCCGAAGCCGGCGCGTTTCCCAACAAGATATCGAACCAGTACGATGATCGGCCGAAGCAGCGGGGATCCAAGGTGAGAAAGAAAAAGATACCGCCCTTCTCTCTATCCACATACAATATCATGTGCTCATTGCAGTCGGTTACCTCTGCATAATATCAGCCGAAGGGACTGGGCGTTGCGATGCGGAAGAACTTGGCAGGCGAAGAATACTTGGGCCTGAAAGAGTGCGGTGCCGGTGAGTGTGCATCGCATCCATGCATGCACATTGTTGTTGTGTGATATCCCGATCTCATACTCTTTCTGCAGCACCCAACTGCTTTTGCTCGAACGACAACATCGAGGACTCGCCCGATACCAACATCCCGCCCTTCAAATGGCCGGCCAGTAAGTTCTCGTCGCGCGAGGAGGCGTTTCAGCAGTTGCACGAGGTGGTGCAAGCGTACCAACCGGGCCAATCCAACATTGACGGCGGCGGATTCGAGATCGTTACTTTTGATCCCAAAAGCGGATACATCTATGCGCAATTCGAGAGCCTAAAGGCGGGGTACATTGATGATTTGGAGCTGGCGTTTGTCGACGACGGAAAGGACAGCAACGCGGTGCAAGTTCGCTCGAGCAGTCGCCTGGGATACGTGAGTCTTTTCAGTTTGTTGCAATTCATATTTCTCTTACATCAACATGCACGCTCTAATCATTGCACCCTTTTGCAGTTGGACTTCGGCGTCAATGCAAAGCGAATCAACTTCATCGCGAAGGGCCTGCGGGAGAAAGGATGGGACGCGCCGGGGGTGTTGCTCGAGACGCACCGTGGCTATGCGGAAGAGAACGGGGTCAAATCGCTCTAGGAATTCGCGGCTCTGCTATGCATTAAACTTCAGCACCAGCGACGAGGGCCTTCACCTCATGTTGTAACTGTCCGCGTGCTCGTCCAAAAAGGCCATCAAGTCCTTTGTCGGCAGCGCCCAATGCTCGGCGAGTAGCCGGAAAAAGTCGCGCTGCATCCTCTGGTTCGCCTCATCGTCATCAATGTCCACGCGCGTCGTCGTTCCACAGATTGGTGGGGGGTGCAGCGCATTCCGGCCGTGCCGATCGGGGCATTTTTCTGGCGAATCGTCGAGGATAATGGTGTTGGTGGCGTCCCAGCTGCGGTGCGCGGACCACACTTTGGAGAGGCACTTGACGGCCGTGACGTCCTCGTGCGACAGCGTTTGGGTTGTGGTGCTTTCTGTATCATCTGCGTTGCACAGCTTTTCGATCCTGGACGTTGTTCGCCTCCGCTTCCTCCTTTTCCTTTGTCCATCTGCTTGCGTCGCCCCCGATCCTTCCGTTTTCGCCGAAGATGCCTCCGCTGCACCGGATTTGCTCTCGACCAAATTGCAAAAGCTGCGATGCCACACGAACACCAGCCGCTCTCGCACCTCTGGCGGTATCAATAATCGCACCAATTCCCGCGCCGTCTTTCGCGTGGCGCTCGTCCAGATGGCCAGGCGGAAATTGTCGTGCAGCAGCGTCAGGAACTCGTTTAGGTCCGATCGGGGGATGATTTCTGTGTTGGCGACGTGTCCAACTGACGGCCGGTAGATTGTGTTGGGGTTGAATTGTTGCGTGTGTGCTCGTCGGCGATGGCACAGTATCCCGTTGAGATCCAGCACGATGAGTGGCTTGGGATTGAGGACGGGTTGCGGCTGGTCTGTCAGAGGCGGTGCCGCAGTTGCACCCGAATCGCCACTAGTTTGGGTTTGCACAGCGGCATCCTTCGCCAGTTGTCGGAGTTCCTTCTTCCTCCGTTTCTTCTCTCGCCGCCGTTGCATTCGATCGGTCGGTGGATTGGATTGTGCGGCTGGAACCGGCTCCGTCGCCGCGTCCCCATCCTCACTGGTTTTGGTGCACATCATGATGTGCCAGCACCAATGCATGCAATTGCAAATCGACGCGTAATTATATCCGCCGAGCGAAACGGCGCCTCGGCCGACGCCGAGTGCTCGCTAGGCGAGAGGCGGGGGGGTGGTGCCGCGATAGAGGGGGGGGGGTTACTTGGGAGGGCGGCAGGCTACAGGAGGCCGGATAGGGGGGGAGGGGACGGGACGCCGGAAAGTGAAAGTCAGACGTTGTTGCTCTCAGAACCACCCATTTTTTGCAACCATGATGTATCTGACTCCCTGCCTCTGCCCTCGCTCCCAACACAACAACGCCACCTCCGCAGGCTCCCCGCTCCCCACCACCGTCACACATCAACCATGCCGGGCGGCCGCAAGAAGCCCTCCCGGGGGTCCAAGAAATCCAAACCCTCGCGCCGCGATGGCGCCTCCGATCGAAAGAAGCCCGTCCCCCTCGAGGAGGTGCTCGGGCGGGCCGAAACCGCCATGGAGATGAGCGACGTCGACACGGCGCTGCAATTGTTCGCGTACGCGGCGGGGGTGCTGCGATCGCGGGCGGAGAGCGGTGGTGGCAGCGGTGGAGATGCGGGGGCGCAGGAGAAGGATCGGGGGGCATTGTCGACAGTCTTGGGCAAGATGGGAGAGCTGAAAGCGTCCAACGGAGACGTCGACGGAGCCCGGTCCGATTTTCTCGAGGCCATCGAGTTGTTAGGGCCGTCCGCCGCCGAAGACGACGGGGAGATGGAGGGGAATTGCAGCGTCGAGGCGGCGCAAAGCAGCGAGGTCCGCGCGGGGCTGCACCTCTATCTGGGACAGCTCTCCACCGGCCCCGAGGCGCTGGAGGCATTTCGCACAGGCGTCTCTGCACTGGAGCGTACGATGCGGATACTGGAGCGCATCCAATCCTCCGGCGGAGAGATCGAGGACGCGGTCATGGAGGGATCGGAGGAGGAGACGGGCGCCGCACGGACGGAGCGGTTTCTATCCGAGACGCGGCGGCAGCTGTGCGCGGCCCATTGCTCGATCGCGGAGCTGTACCTCACGGATTTGTGCGAGGAGCCCGATGCCGAAGCGGCGTGCGAGGCGGCGTTGAAAGCGGCGCTGGCGGTGGACGAGGCCGCGTCGGCAAGTGGGGCGGTGAATGGCGGGGCGGGACCGGAGGTCTGGGCGACGATGGCAAACTTTCGCCTTTCCCAGTCGCGTGTGTCGGAAGCGATGGAGTGCATATTGAAGGCGTACGACCGGATGCGGGTGGGTTGCGAGGCCATGGCGGCGCTGGTCGAACTGGGCAATGTCGATGGCAACGAAAAGCAGGGCGGCGAGGGAGGGGCGCGCGAATTGGTCGAGGTCGACGCTGCGTCGTCGCTGCCCGAGTATGGCTTCCGGATCCAGACGGCGAAGCTCCTGCTGGAATGCGCGTCGCTGCAACCCAAAGACAATCCTGGAGCGACCGAGGCCATCAATCGGTGCGCCCAATCCGCCACGCAAGTGTTGGGGAGCCTCCTCGCCGAGAACGACGAGATCATCGAGGTGTGGTACCTTCTCGGGTGCGCGTTCGCGGCTGTTTTGCCGCCGAACACGGACGCGGCCAACTATTACTGGGAGAATGCGTTGGAGATGCTCGAGAGGGTCAAGAAGGGGCTGGAGGAATCGATGGGCGATGGAAATAATGACGAGGAGGAGGACGAAAATGAGCTAGAGGCGATCGAATGTCAAATGGTCGAGGTGAAGACGAAGCTTGGACGGTATAAGGACGACGGAGAGGAGGATATGGACGATTCATGACCAACTAATGAAGCAAAGCCATTCGGTGATGAAAGAAGCGCTTCTTTCTGTATCTCTTCGTGGTAAATGCATCTGCATTCGCTCCTTCACCTCAGCTCACATAGAGGGACGAGGCAAACACGATGTCCCTCTTGATGGCCTCGCTCGCCGCCTCCATCTTCCGATATAAAGTCGGATTGCCCACCACCCGCGCGCAATTTCTGACCTCGCGACACAGCTCGTCCAGCCGCGTGATGCACCGGACGATCGACCCCTCCTGGACGCCCGTCAGCTCGCAGATGGAGATGAAGGGGACGCCGCACGCCCATTCGTAGACCACGTGGACCAACCCCATCTTGAGGCTGGTGGCGCAGTACTCGAGCGGATCGACGGGGAGGCCAAAGTCCTTCTGCTGTTGGCCGAGCTCGACGGCAATGCTTTTCATCCGCTCGCACGACGATACGAGGCGCTCGGGGAGTTCGGAATCGAGATTCTGGTCCTCGTCCGTCTTCTCCTGGAACAACAGAGCGCTCAGCGCCGCGACAATTTCGGCCGGCTCCAGCTCGTTGAGCATTCCTTCAAAGACCATTTCGGTGACGATGAGGCCCTCGCAGGTATTAACCTCGCAAGCCACACGCCCTTTGAGGCAGACTGTGTCGTTCTCGTCCACATAGCCCATCGATTGCAGCATCGCCTTGCGCTGCAAGAAGTCTGGGAACAACTGCAGCGAGTCGTTGGAGAGGAGGTGCCGTAGCGTCTCGACCCGCGATCGCAAGGTCTCCTTTCGCTCCACCGCCGAGTAGTAGCGCTCCAGGCTGGGATGATAGTGCGAGCGGAACTGCCGCACGAAATGGACCTCGCAGTTCAAACGATCGCAGGCTGTTCCAAACTCCACGGCGCTGTCGCCTTGATGCATGTTCTTTGCGCACTCTCGCAGATCCAGCAAATCAAGGCCCCCATTCAATTCCGCCGTTTCGGCATCCACCAAGTAGGACATTGCATCGTCGACCAGCTGCGCTTCCTTCGATTGACCAGTCGCTTTGGTCGAAGGACCATCCCCTTTCTTCACGCGCGCCTTCATTCCAGCAAATGGATTGTCGCCAGCGTCCCTGCTTTTCATCGACTTAGCCCCTGCAAATGGATTGCCAAACATTGCGGGCGCATCTCGCGAGTTTTTACTTTCGCTGCCACTGTAGAGAACAGCAGAGTCGATCTTGTGTTTGGTCGATGACACCAGCAAGATATCGTCCAAAGGCACCTTTTGGATAGCAAAGTATCGGTTCTGTGCTTCTCCAACATAATTCAATGCACCACGCTTCAGAGCTTTCACTTGTTCTTCGTCTTGGGAAGAAGTGTAGCTTTGCGGCAGCAATACCACGCAGATGCAAGCCATGTCATCGTTCCCACTGGTGCCTGAGCTCTTGGCAGATACTTCGGGTGGCCGCAAAACCAGAGCAGGGGCACGTACATAGTTGTGTTTCCTCGCAGACGTTACAAGGACCACCCGACCAGACACGAGCGCACCGCCTCCAGTTCCACCCGAGCCAAGCACGTACGATAGCAGATGTTTGCTCGACGACAACACTTTCTGGCTGGCACCATAATACTCCTCAATATCCTCGCACTCGAGCCGACTGTCAGCATCTTGCTTGAACTCTTCGTCCAGTTTCAGCAAAGCTTTGGTTCCGCGCGTCAGAAGCTTCGGATATTCGTTGGTCGTCAACGCACGTTGGGTTGCAAACTCCGAAAAGGATCGCTTGATCATGCCCTCGACACTCATGTCCTCTACGCGCAATAGGTTCAGTATCATTGTGTACGTCAGGCGAAATTGCGACTGCAGCTTCGTAGAGGATCCAGTGAGCATATTGCGGAGCAAAGTTTGGGGTGGTGGCTGATCTCCAAAGCAGCACAAGACGACCGTCCCCACCTTATCTAGACCACGCCTCCCTGCCCGCCCGGCCATCTGCGTATACTCGCCAGGCTGGAGCTCCCTGAATTGAACGCCATCGTGCTTTCTGATGGCGTTGAACACAACAGAGCGTGCAGGCATGTTCACGCCCATGGCAAATGTCTCGGTGGCGAAAAGAATCTTGATCAGGTTGCGGCTGAAGAGGATCTCCACCATCTCCTTGAGAATGGGCAGCAATCCGCCGTGATGCACGCCGATCCCACGCTTGACCATCTCCACAGTCTTGGTGACCTGCGGAAGGCTCTGGTCCTTTGGAGAGAGTCGATTCACAGTCTGGATGGCAAACGATTGCACCAAGTTGCGCTCGGCTGCCGTGTTCAAGTCCAACGACCGCAATTGGTCAGCAATTTCCTCGCACTTCTTCTTGGAGAAGGAAAAGGTGACCGTCGGCATCAGCTCTTCCCGCTCCAAGTATCTGGTCAACGCAATCCAGTCCTGCTTCGAGCCTTGCTGCTGCCACGACGACATTTTGGAGCCAGAGGTAGGACGGCCAGAAACTGGCTTCGAGGCAGTTTTTATGCCCTTCTTTTTGTTCTCGGCCGCTTCCCGCGCCGATGGAGAAAGCAGCGCCTTTGTTGCCTCGGTATACCCTTTGGGATTGAAGCCCTGCTTTCCCTCCATGATCTTGTGCATCTTATGGCCCGCCCAAAGATGATGCGACAAAGGTACCGGCCGGTAGTTGGTGCGGATGACGTGAACCGGCTTGCGCTTCGTCCTCCCGATCCATTCCGAAAACTCGATCGTATTGGGCGTCGTAGCCGAGAGGAAGATCAGGTTGACGTAGTCCGGCAACAAGATGATCACCTCCTCCCACACGACGCCGCGCTCCGAATCATTGATGTAGTGCACCTCGTCGAAGATCACCCACTCGATGTCCCGAATGAGGTCTGCCCCGCGATAAAGCATCGATCGCAGAATCTCCGTCGTCATGATCAAGCAACTGCCATCGGCCCCAATTTGCATGTCCCCCGTGATGAGACCGACGTCCTCTCCGAATTTGTTGCGAAAGTCTCGATATTTTTGGTTGCTCAAGGCCTTGATTGGACTCGTGTAGATTGCCCTCGTGCAGTGTTTCTTCGCGAGAGCAATGGCGTACTCGGCGCACACTGTCTTGCCCGCAGACGTATGCGCAGCCAGGAACACGCACTCGGAGCGCTCGAGGCGAAGGACCGCCTGCTTCTGGAAATCGTCCAGCTCAAATGGAAAGGTGAGCGCCGGGTTGGGCAGCAGCGTGTGAAAGTCCGAGGTGGTCGTGAGTGGTATGTAGTCTGTAACGGCCCAGGATTTGCGAGCTTTGGCATCTTTGCTGGTAGCGCTGGATACTGGCGGGTGGATGGATGTTGATGATGGTTTGGTCGTCTGTGTCGACGAATCCAGCGAATCGCGCAGTTCGGAAAGAAGCACGTCGACCTCATCGCCGGGGGCTTCTGACTCCTCCTGCGATGGAGTTGATGTTATTTCCTTTCCAACGTTGTCCTTGACTGTTTCATCAACCACGTCTCCCTCAACGGTGTCGTCTCCATCGCTACTCTCATCACTGTCGCTGTCGCTACCACTAGTGCTGTCCCCAAAGAGAGAATCGTCTTCGAAGAAGCTCTTGTCCCACATGGACGTCGAGGGCGCAGAGAAAGACGGTGCAGCTGTGCCCTGCTTGCCTGGCCCCCCGTCTTCCGAATCCATCGTCACAGTTCTCTCGACAGCTGCACCTTCCTCCTTCTTCATTTGCAATTGATCGGCATCGTCAAACACATCCTCGTATCGCAGGCCTTCCGAAAAGGATACCCCCGGCGGAGCAGTGATGAGTATCCCCTCCTCGTACGCTTTCTTGGAGCCCACCGTGAGAGCTCGCCGGGCATTGGCAGTAGCTTCCTCGGACAAGTACTCCGATTGCAGTGCGGAGAGATCGTCGGCCTCGTCTACATTGTCGTCGTCATCCATGCCTCCCGGACGAAACGGACGGCGCACGCCCATTGTGCCCCTCGTGTACTCTGTCAGCTTGGACGATAGGTTTCCCTGAAGGGGGCGGTGATGCAAATCGTTTGTATTGCCTGCCTCCTCGTCGTAATCGGAGGTGAGGGAATACGCCCACACCTCAACCAGTTCCTCCTCCCCGTTAGTTGAAGCTACATTGTTCGCGGTGCGGATTTTGGCACCGGGGGGCAGGCGCGATCGGGGCACGAGCGTCGTGAGGGAAGGCAAGTATGTTGGGGGCTGGAACAGGGAGGCAGGGATGGGCCGCTGCCACACTTTCTCTGGATCGCACGATCCCGATAAGACGCCAAATCCGGCGAGCGCCTCCCTCACAGCCTCCAGGGCCGAGTCGATCTGCTCGTTGTCGGAGCTGCCGGGGATATCGGCACGTGTGCCATCAGGATGCGGTGGCAGGGTAACGCCGGCCGCCGGGGAGAGCACGGCCGATTCGGCGGCACTGGCGGTGCCCAAAAGCTCACCCAGCGTCCTGAGCTTAGAGCGAGCCCGCTCTTCGTGGCTGGCGTCCGGCACCGGCATGTGTGGGCGGGGGGAGGAGGCGGCGGCGGGCGCGCGGCGGATTTGTGATTGTGGTTGTGTGAGAGAAGGAAAGAGGGAGAACTCGGACAGAGCCTGAGCCTGAGGTTGTTTGACGTTGCTGGTCGATGGTCGACCCTTCCAACAGCTCCTCAAAATCCTTCGGCGCCAAAAGAAGTTTGGCATTGCAAGTGAGAGTTGGTGGGCGAAGTTGCTCGATCTATCTCTCGACACACTGGGGAGGATCGAGTTACTCTATCTTTCCGAATCCGACACACTCGTCGAGGTTCTGGAGAACAGCCTTCGGAGAGCCTCTCTTTCGTCCAACTCGACGTCGTCGTGCTTTGTTCCTATCCGGGCAAAGTAAACACTGTGGCTCAGTCCGGTTTCGGTTCCGGTGACCGTCGACGGGTCGAAGACAGCGCGAGAGCCCTTCAGTTTGGCCTCTCCGGCGACATCCTCTTCCGGCCCGTGCCTATGCTCGATCGTCGCCAGCTGTTGAAAGAACGCGTTGATAATGAAGGAAGTGGTGACATTTGAGACTCCGATGACGCCCAGGATATAAAAAGAGAGGAAGAAGAGTCGGACAAGCCACTTCTCTCCCGATGTGTAAATCATCCCTTCAGTTTGCTGAGGCCAATTGTTCACGACGAGCCAATTGAAGAGAACGTGCATCGCCGAAAGCATATCGTTGAAGTTGTTGGCATAGTACTCGTTGTCTAGACAACAAACGTTGGTGAGTATGAGTGGTTGAATGAAATCTATTCTCCAAGAACCACTTACCAACAAAGTCTTCAGCTTCCAACAGCAACGCAGCCTTCGGGTTGTTTGGGTCTCGGGTGATATCTCCGCCAAACAGAAGCATCCCAAGCGATCCAAAGAAGTAGCTGATGAACAGAAGCACCATGAACACGCTCGTGGCAGCCGGAATGATCTCCAGAGATATCGACCCGAACATGCGGAATCTCTCGACGGCGAACAGGAGGCGTCCCAAGCGAAGCACTCTCACCATGACCACGAACTCAACAAGAGTATGGTCGCTATACCCGTTGGGATCTGTGCAAGGATGATGTTGTGAGCTGGCGTGACTTCAGTGAACGCAGCCACTTCTTTGGTACTCACAATAAACATAGGCCGTCGCTAGCACCACAAGACAGGTGATGACGAAGTCGAAAGCATTGCGAGGCGACTCAAAATAACCGCGCCAGCCGTGTACGAGCAGCTTCACTGTTGCCTCTAGCACGTATACGATTGTAAAGAAAGTCTCGGCATCCTCGTAAACTGTGTCCAGATAGCCGAAGGCGTAGTGAGGGTCTGGGATTGATCAGGCGAGGTAAGTCAGTGGCGAATATCGAGCGCAATGCATGAGATCGACTCTCACCTTGCGACACATCTTGCCCAGATAGCATGGGGTAATCTTGCAAGCCAATCACACACGCATTCATGATGAGAATTGCCTCAATCATATGATCCATTCGTTTCGACTTGACGATGGCGCACGTCGTCTGCCAAGCGCTTGATCTATACACGGAAGGAAAGCGAGTCTCCATCTGCGTTGCGTAGTCCGATTTTCGCGAGAGCTTCAGAAGCAAGACTTGTCCAAACTGCATAAACTCCTCCCGGCAGATTGCATTGTCACCATCTTTATCAAGAAAGGCAAAGAGGATTGCTTTTTCGTCTTCCGAGATGCCTCGGATCTCCGCCACATCTTGGTTGATGATCGTCATGACATGCATAATGCT
>JALLAP010000466.1:0-12684 GCA_036939355.1 Thalassiosira profunda | reverse complement strand
GTCGCGGCACCGGGCGGCCTCCTCCTTGTTCACCTCCATCGTTAGAGCGAGCCTCTGTTTTGTGTGGTGGTGGTTGCAAAAAAAAAAAGAGCCGTTGTTTGCAGCTTGTTTGTTTTTGTGCCTCTCGCCTCTATCTCGCCCACTTCTTGCACACTTGCTAGCAAGCGCGTTGCCGTCGATCGAGGGCGGGGCGCGGGGGGGGGCAGCAGGAGGAGGGCGCCGGGCGAGCCGACAGAGGGCAGTCGTTTGCAACGGTGATGCTCTGGCGGTAAAGCCGAGGGTGGCTAGGGCGGAGCGTTTCTTGGGAGAACCTGCACTCCTCAGTCCTCAGCCAAGATGGTGCACGAGAGAGCGAGGCGGTCCAAGATGCAGGGCCTCGCCGTCCTCCTCGCGCCGCTGGCCATCTGCCTTCTCGTCATCGCGGTCGTATCCACGAGGATTATGGCCCCGGCGCGAACGGTCGACGATCCGCTGCTCGATTTTGCAATGGGGCGGGGGGCGCCGCCGCCCGAGCGGGGAGACAAATTGAGACAGCAAATGGCAACGCTTGGGCGAGGGCGGGGCAATAACGCCCCCTCGACGCGCGAGGGCACTGGTATGACGAAGGAACGGGGGTGGGTTCCTCCGGGGCTGGACGACGATACGCCACCTCGGTATCGCAAATCGGCGGATGAAGAGGAGGAGGACGGGGATATTGAATCGGCAGATGCTTCTGCAGATGAAGCGACGGGGGAGGAAATAGAATCAGAGGGTGAAGATGAGGTGGACGAAGAGGATGTTACAGAAGTGGAGGATACAGATGACGACGACGAGGAGGAGGAGGAAGAGCCGTCTCGGGGCCGAGAGATGTCGGAGGATAGCGGAGTGGGCGAGGAACTGCCCCCGAGCCGGGACGAGGAAATTGAAGCGGAAATTGCAGAGGAAGAGGAGGGAAGGGCCGACGACGACGACGATTACGATCCTCTGAGACCCAGAAAGAATCCCAGAGGAAAGAGATGGAGGGGGTGGCCCAACGCCCGCAGGCCCGTCGACAAACTCGGAGCACGCACGAAGCGCAACGCCAAAGGCGGCAAAGATAGAGAGGGCGCTGCCAAACGCAACGACAGCAACAGAGACCCACCAAACCTTCCCAGGAGCACCGGCAACGATTGGTGGAGAAAGTCGTCGTTGTGTTTTGAGGTGGATTACATCTGTCACGGCCAGGAGAAAAACCAGTGGTTCTATTATGCGTTCCCCTCGGAGTCGGACGACACCGACGAGACGCCCTTTCAACCCACGATGGAATTGAAAAGCGCCCCAGCCAAGTACGACGGAGGAAAGGACCGCGGCGAAACGCGGATTTCGATCAAAGTGTCCTCGTCCTCCAAAGTCGACCTGGGCGAGACGAATTTCCGGGAGACTGAGCGGTCCTTCCTCAAGAGCAACAAAAAAGGAAGCGACAGCAAGTGCGAAATATCGTCGGCTCCCACCCACATTGTGCTGCAATCGCTATTCAACGATATGGTCGGAGAGTTCTACTCGAGGACGCTGCTGCGCTTGTACAATTTCATGACGGATGGGTTGGGTCGGATTGAGACGGGCGGCAAGCTTCCGTGGGAGGAGAACGTGCAGTTTTACGTGCACATACCCTATGGCAACAAGAAGATTGTCGATGGGCACAAGCTACTGCTGAGCGGGATGCTGTCGGATCCGGAGTCTCCCGTGGCCAAATCGCTGGTCGATCTGTTTGTGCAGGAGGAGAATGCCAATGGGAGCAGCAGCAGTGATTGCCAGTGTTACGAAAAGATGGTCTTTTGCGGCTACGACATTTACACCCATCCGTCCGATGTTAAGAGCAAGGACTTGGAGCCTGCAGTAGACGATGACGACATCAGTGCAGAGCAAAACTCGGAACCCGGCGACGCATCAGGCGAAGATGTGAAGTACACGCTGTGGTCGGCAGGAAAGCTCGATCACAGCTCCGAGTTGGACGCCGGAAGCTGCGGGAGGAACGCGGGCGAGAAGGGGACCGAGTACGAGTGCCAGGAATGGAGGGGACTGCGTGATTTCCTCTCCACCAACTTTGCCAAGCACTATCCCACCCTGGACCGAGACATTGCGGCCCATCGACGACATCAGCTCTTGAAAGTGGGAGCCATCGGCGCCGACTACGAGGGAGACACGAAAGAGTTCACCGTCATTGGGCTCACGCAGCGAACGTACCGAAGGGCGTGGGTCAATCTCCCGCAAATCATTGAGGAATGCAACGCCGCGTCCTTTGAACGGGTGATATGCGTGGAGGTCAACGTGGAGAAGACTACGACGCCGTTCGAGCAACTGCTGCTGCATCGCTCGTTGGACGTTATGATTGGTGTGCACGGGGCGTGAGTTCAATGTTCGTTTTTGCTCGCTCAGAGAAACTTGTCCGTTCCTATTCCTCAACTCTTTTGCTTGCCGTTTCAGCCAAATGACGCAAGCAATACTGCTCCCACAGCACGCGCACGTCTTGGAGCTGCTGCCCTGGATTACGGACTACATTCGGTACGCGCCCGCTGCCTCTTCTTTCTGACCGTGCCTCTCTATTATCTCACTAATCCTTCATTTGGATACGGCAGTGGCAAATGGGTGCAAACTACGCATGGGCCGACGCCGCTCGGAGTCATCTTTCACAACACTGACCTGAACCACGCCGGATACTCCCTCGATCGAAGCAGCGTGCCCCTCTGCGAGGGAGTCCCCGAAGGAGCCGAACAAACCTGTTTCATGAGGCAGCGAAAGAAATTCATTTGGGAGAACCGGGATTTCACGGTCGAAAGCGCGGCAGTGATGCATTACATCGATCAGTTCGTTCTGTTTGTGCGTGACAAGCAAAGGCCGTGCGACGAGCTAAAGCACCGACTGGATGAGAGATTCGTTCTGTACAATGTCTGGTGCACGAAGCCGGAGCTTTGGTACCCAATGGAAAGAGACGGGGAGCAAGCATGCGTTTATGGAGCCGATTATCCGATAGATCATACGGACGAGCTTGTGAAAGGCACGCATTTGTTCGACAGCAGAAGTAAATGCTGTTCTGCGAATCCAGCGGCATGCCTTAGCCACGCCAAATCGCCCAAACTCGGATCCTCTGGGAATACGTTTGGGGTGTTCCATGCCTACCGCAAGCTTCCACCGAAGCAGAAGGCCAAGAACGTGTTGACCAAAATGCGCCGAGGGAGGAAGAAGAGAATAAGGAACCAATAAATCATCGCCAATTGTCAATAATCGTTCGCCCCCAATCTCAAGCCCCCAACTTCCTCTTCGTTCCTGACGCTTGCTTTGTGTTGGCCCGGTGGCAATCCGTCAATGCTGGCAAACTTTGCAAAAGCTGAAACAGCGGAGAGTGCCCAACCTCGTCCAAGGCCATCCAATGAATTGCTTCAGGCAACAGTGCCAACTGCATATCAGTAAAAATCCTAACCCATCCATCTCCTCCTGAGAAGTGCGTCTGCAATATCTTTTGGCGTGCCACTAGGAATTTGTTGCCGTCACTATTCATGGAAAGGTAGGCCTCGATATCATCAGGACGCGAGTAGCCCACCCACCATAAACGCTCAAGCGTATGGTTGGATGTGAACGTGGCCCTTACAGAAGACTTGTCGCAAAGAGTATTCCTCAGTACTTCCAATACCCTCTCGTCGATCTGCTGCTCGTCGCTACCACAATAGATGAATCGCAGTTCTTTCAAAGTTGCGTTGGTCGCCAGTATCGCCAAAAAGCCCATGATCTCCTCAAAACTGGGAGCGTCTCCGCCTAGGAGAAGGTTCTCGAGTGATGTACTTGGGTTTTGCAGGACAGCAACAAAAGATCGGCGGCCATTTGACGTGAACTGGTCACACCACAGATTCAATCGTTTCAGCGTGGAGCTGGAGGCACATGCCTGAGACATTGCGGTGGCTCCCTCGTCCCCAATTTCATTGCGATCCAGGTCAAGATGCTCGAGTACAGTGGTGTTGGAGAGCATAGCTGAGAGAGCCCTGGCTCCAGAACAAGATATGTTGTTACTGGAGAGGATCAATGTCCTCAGACAGCTGTTTTCGCTTGCAAATGCCGTCGACAAAGCCACGGCTCCATCGTCCCCAACCTTGCTGCACCTGAGGTCCAGCTTCTGGAGCGGCAGCTTTCCAGCGTCCCCAATGCTATGAAAGAAACACTGCCATACCCGAGGGGTCGCGTCTTTCATCAACTCCGCATCAAGAACTCTCAACGACGCATTCTTTGACATGCGTTCTCCCAGGTCAGCCATTCCGATTTCGCCTACATTGCATTGACTGATGCACAACTCCTCCAAAGAAGGACTTTCCAATGCCCGAAACACGGATGTCCAGCATTCGTCAGTCATAGATTCCAACGACACACTGAGATTCCTCAAAGTCTTGGAATTGCTCATCATTTCGCCGATTATGCTCGCCTTTTCTGGACAAATGCGATTGCGGGAGAACCAGAGAGACTCAATGCCAGATCCAACAAAGGCAGCAGAGAACGAGCGCCACACCTGAGCGCTGACAAGGCTGGCCCCGTCAAACAGAATTTCCTTCAGAGATTTGTTCCCTGCAATTGCATTGACCAATATTCCCATGTGGTCATCGCCAAATTCATACCATGCTCTGAACCACAGCTTCTTCAATTTGCATTGTGGCTGAGTCATGAACTTCGACAGCTGAACAAATCCCCCCAACCCAAGGCGGTCCATCACCTCCAGCTCTGTCAAATTACTGTACTCGCCCGCCGCCAGCACACTCATTAACTCTTCCGTAAACGCCTCTTCAAACTCATCCTCGTACTCGTCTTCAAATTTGTTGCTGCCAAGGTCGATGCATCTCAATGTTCCTTTGTTGCGCCTATTCTTCAACGAAGAAATGATTTGACGCGTCTGCGTCCTGTCCAACTTGCACTCGGACAGTGAAATGCGACGCAACTTGTCGTTGCTCTCTAAGAAAGGCTGCAGCGCTTCCACGTCAATAAATGAATGGCCATCAATATCCCCCGCAACACAGAGGTTCCGGATGGTCCGGTTCTGCCCAATAGCCCTGCAGACTTTGCTAGTGAGAAGTTCTCGCGCCCGGACCTCGTGCGGCTCTTCCTCAAATGAGGACTCCATTATCCAAACATCCAGCTTTTTCAGATGAGTATTTCTCTGCAGACAGTCTTCCTCCTCGTCCCAGTCGATGTCGATTGCAAACGAATCTGTATCGATCCTGATTTGCAGCTCGGTCAGTTTGGGATCGTTCCTTTTCAGCTGCAGGAATGTTTCCTCATCAAACTCAATTGGCTCGTCAGAAGAAACCAACTCAACCGACTCCTCGTCGTCCTCGACGGCATCGTTGGCTTCACTGACAGCCTCGTCCATCACCTGGTCCACAGCGTCCTCGTGATTGTCCGCTACATCGCCTCCACTTCCTGCACCATGGCCCTCGCCTCCCGCCGGCGGGGCGCCGCTGGACAATTGACGGTCCGACATGCGCAAAATTCAAGAAGACGCGGAGCCACCAAACCCCCCGCTCTTATTAGCCCGGCGTGAGGCCACCGGACAGAGCTGTGGGACAGCTGACAACGACAACGGCGGCGGCGTGTGCAAATTGCGAAGGCACGCGGCGCGCGGGCGAGCTGGGAGGGGAAGCTGCAGACGGACGGAAGGACGGCGACAAAGTCTCAGTGTGATGGGTGATGGGAGGTGTGGGTTGGAGCGAGGTCAGAGCTCGAGCGGACGGAGGTTGATGGGTGATTGGCCGTGCGCGAGCGGCGCCTTCCTCCAGCTTCCTCCGACGGGGCTCGGAAAGGGCGCGTCAAGGCGATGGCGGGCTCTTTTATCCCCAATTTCCGCGCGCACGATTCTTTCGAGTCCGTCCTCCGCGCGCACGGCCATCCCGCGGCGGTACAGGAGCTCGACGCTCTTCCCAGAGGCGGGAGGGCGTGGCGGCGCTTCCTCGAATCTCTCGCCCTGACATGCAAAGATGACGCCGTATTATTTGCAAATCACCCTCGGGATAAGCTGTCGGAATATATCGATGATGTGGGCATATCATCGACTGCGTCTGATGGGGCGGTGGCCAGTGGATTCCCTTTTCCGCCACGTCCCTCGGACGCTGCTGAGGATGGAGTGATCGTCCGAGCTATGATGGAACTCGGTGGCGGGACGGATTTCGCCATGATAGCCGGTGCCTGCCAGCGATTGAGGGATAAACTTGAACAATACGGCCGCCCAGTTCCACAGAAGGACGAATTGCTACGTCAATGTGCCAAATTGAGAACGGAGCTGTCGTCGGTGATCGAGCGGAGGCATACGTCGAGCGCTGCCAGGAAGAAGGAATTTGCAACCCCAGATTGGTCAAGTCTGGAACAGATGGCTGTGCGTGATCTTAAACTTTACAGCTCGACCAAAGGAAGATGCGTCCGGGGGAAACTGATTGTGCAACCCTTAACGCCCTTCGTTGGGACGACGACAATACTGGAAGATGATAACGGAGACGCCATTCCCATTGCACTCTACAACTTTCTCCCCGATGGACTGCATGGCACGGATTCAGATGACATTGCGGCACTGAAAATGCCAAAGGGGTGCACGGTATGCATCGCCGAGCCGTTGTACAAGGTGTTCCGGGATGGCAGCCGCGGCATGCGAGTGAACGATCCGGACGAAATCGAGGTCACGTTGAATGAGACGGGGGGAGAAGATGATACCAGTTTGTTGCATGTGCTGAAAGTGGGCGAGCGGCTTGTGCAAAAGGGAATGCGTGCTGGTGCTTGCGAGGCCTACATAATCGGCCGACAACATGCAAGCCTGGCGGCGATTCTCCTCAGTAACCGATCGCAGGCATACGCCAAGATGGGCGACTGGGGACGCTCCCTGGGTGATGCTGCCGCCGCCCTGTGCTTGCAGCCCTGTTATCAGAAGGCTTGGTGTCGATATCGAAACGCGACTTCACAACTTTCTGCTGATATTTTAGTGACCGAAGAGAAGACGAGGTACATATTGGAGCGAGCGTTGCTGTCTGGTGGTAGCGATCGGCAATCAAAGATTAGCAGTGTTGGTCAAACGGCTCTTGGGCTCAAGAGGGAAGGGAACGCTGCATTTAGAAGCTGCAACTACAGCGAGGCTGCTGGATGCTACAGCGCTGCACTTCACATATCGGGCGAGATGCCAAGAGCTTTATTGGCGGGTTGGGCGTCCTCCTGCCTCGATACAGGGGATCACCTCGATGCGCTGGCAGCTGCTGCTGCATCCCTTTGCATCGATTTTGATGGGATGGGCGTTATCCGCGTTGCACAGGCACTGATGCAGCTGGGAGAAATCGAACTATGTCGCGGCATTCTTACCCAACAGCATTGCCTCCCGAAAGAGGATTTCTTCTATCACTATCGCCGTGAAATCCTGAGGTGCACGGGAGACCTCTTCGATTACATGAAGCGGTGCGACTACTCAGATCCAAAGCCGTTTGATGATCCTCCTACGTATCTGCCAGCGTGGCATACTGACATTGAAGTGTTCCGCACTAGTGACAAGGGCCTTGGGATCCGAACAAAAAGTGACTTGCATCGGGGCCAGGTGGTTCTTATCGAGCCTCCTCTCACTTCGGCTAGCAGCTGTGGAAACAGTGTTGTCTTCAACTATGAAGGGTCGGAATTGAGAAAGTCAACCGACGAGTGCATTGTGCCGAATTCTGTTCTCCGTGCTCAACACGAGGCTGTTCTCTGCACAATATTGGACCGACTTGATGATGGGGTCAGCGCTCGAACCAACACGCCACCTCTCAGTGCGTTTCTCCCTGACCTTGCGTCCAGCCAAGCTTTGCTTCCGTCCCACAATGAATACATCGCCGGTGAAAAGGTGCAATTATCGGCAGAGCGAATTGCTTCAATCATATCAACCAATTCCTTTGGACGGACGTGTGGAGACAATTTCTCACGTGATCACGATTCAAGGCTGTACGCAGTGTTGTCGCTCTTCAATCATTCCTCAAAGAATACATGCAGCTGGGAAGAACTCGGCGGCTGCGGCGTGGTCTACACGACTTGTGCTGTCAAAGCCAGGAACGAGCTAACCATCAGCTACCACCACAGCAACGAAGTCTTGCGTCGACAGTGGGGAATTAATGAGTGAGGAGAACCGGGCTCCTACCTGTACGTCAATCATCAAACCCAATAATCTCCTCTTCGCATTCCAAATCATCTTGCCGCTGATCTACTTCTTTCAGCCCTCCTCCGTTTGGCCAGAAGCACGTGAATCCTGAACAGCCAAATCAAAGAAGGGCATTAGCACATCAGGATGGTCGGGTCAAACAAAGCAATAAGGACGGAGCGATCTCTCACCTAAGTGCGCTATTCCAGCAGGCTTGCTGCTTCTTCCTGGTAGGTTCTGCACAACAGACGTTCGCGGCGTCGACGACTCTTGGTAGTTGCAAATGCTGTCATTGATGTTGTGGAAGAACTGAGAGCAGAGAAGATCGAGTGAGAACACGTTGTCTGGGCTGTGTTACAATTGCAACCATTTTGATAATACCTTGAATGGCTCGATCTGAACGACCGCATTCACTGCAGTGTTCATCGCCCACTGCGGCAGCCCGCCACCAGGGTTGGCGTGCGATAGCATAGTAAACCGTGTTTTGGTTGGATCGTCGGGATCTCTCGAAATGACTTCACACAGCACCACGACAGTTAGAATGTTGAGTCGAAAAGGAGTGAAGGATATCCACCAAATTCTACTCACAGTTGGCACCCCTCAGAGCAAACCCACGGCAAGCGTCTGCTTGACCCTCCTCCAACACCGCCGGCCTGTCCTCGTGCTCGCACGCCTGGTTGATTAACACCTGCGTTCCATCCCGGCGCCACCGGTGGCTGCAGTACGTCACAAAATCGCGAGGCTTCACGAACAGGATCTTCGGACATTTCGTCCACGTGATCTTCCCATGCGGCGTGATCTCTTCCACTTCGGCGTGGTCCGTCACAAGCTCATTGTACAACGGCATCGTCTCCTCGTTGGCGAGGAACGAGCATACGTCTTCTATTGGCGCGTCAATGGTCGAGTAGCATTTGAGACAGGGATACTCCTGCGTGCGGCTGCTGGTCGACTCAATGTCACCGTCATCTCGAGTGTCCGGCATCCACTGTGGAGCGGGTGCAGAGTGAGCATGTGAGAATTGGATGCATCCACAGTCAGTGTTGCACCTGCCACACATACCTTCAAGTACACCTCGGTCCTCCCGCTCCTGTTAAATTTCTTCTTCACGAAGTTGTTGCAAGATATCTCCTTCCACCCGTCCCCTGCCCGATCGTCCTGCCCAAAGAGCAAATCGACAGCCCACTGCTCCACATCCTTCCCTATCCGATCAAAACCACGCTGTCGTTCTCGCTTGGAGACTTTGGGCGCGGAGTCTTCTAGTGGCGGTTCTTCCTCAGCCGAGGGAGGAGGAGCATCCACGGCCACGCCTCCCTGCTTGTCCCTCTTCATTTTGCCCTTCATCGCCTTGAGCTCCTCCCGCAGTGCCACGATCTCCTCCCTCATCTCGCGCAGCTCGAGGAGCGTCTCGCCAAACACGTCGGACATTCCAGGGGCCACGTCCCCGTTGGATTTCTTCTTTGGCTTGGTATTTTGCTTCTTTGGCCGGCTGGCCTTCTCTCTTTGTTTCCTCGCAGGAGGGTCATTCTTTGGCGCTGGAGGAAGTGGCAGTCCCTTTTCCTCTGCTGGGGGTTTCGTTTCGTTAGCTGCTGACCCATCAGGCTGTTGCACAGGTGCTGCCTTTCCTAGCCTTTTGGCTGTTGCACCAGGAGATGGAGGCACCAACACATCCTCCCGAATGCCATAATAAAACCCCGTATTGTTCTTCCGCCTCGTTCGCAGCTTCTTCCGTTGCTTTGTGGCTGTGGATGCTTGCACAACGACTCCACCATTTTCACTGACATGATGGCAAGGCTGATTTTGCCCGTCTTCCCACGAGATAATGGTGCTACCACCCCCCAGCAAAGACACGGCCTTGCCTACGCTCGTAGATAGCCGTACCAGCTGGGGCATCCTGCATCGTTGTTCCCAGAGCTCGTTCCATCTCCGCCGATCCAATGGGCGCAGATGATTTGCAAATTGACGCAGAAACCGCTTCGATGAATCCATAGCAGATATACCATTGTGTCGGTTGCATTCGCCCACCGGCAGAGGGCCTGGAGCAGTTTGCTGGACCCCAATCCCATCACTGCACAACTCATGCACCGTCTCCTCCCGATGCCCATTATTTTCTATTTCAACATCACCCATCGCCGTCCATTGGCGAGTGAGACAATGGCGCGTGGCAACGCTGTCACTCAGCAGCATGGGCTCCATTCGTCTCGACGGTGGACCCGCGCCCGAGGAACACGAGACGATGTCGTCGTCGCGCAGGCCGAAGTAAAACCCCGTGTTGTTCCTCCGGCGTCTGTGCCGCATCGCTTCGTCCCGCCGCTCGTCCCTGCGCCTCGTCCGCCTTGAGGCGCGATATTGCTCCACCGTCGGCGGCCGCAGGTGCAGCGAAGACGGGGAGGCGCCGATGGCAGGCAGAGGTTGATGGGCGAGGAGGATGACGCACGTCGTCACTGCCGTAGCCAGAGGGGGGCGCCGCCGCCGCCTTCCGCCACCGCCGACCGACCGCGGCCCGACGGCGCGCTCCGGACTTCCCTCCGCGGTGCCCATTCCGATATTGAGCTGGCCGTGCCTGCGGGTGGGATAGGAGGCGAAGGTGAATGATGTTGCCGTTGCCCGGTGCAACTTGCAACAAAGAGGAAGTGAGGTGTCACGACGGACGGGAAGGAGTGAGGGAGTACGTAAGCAGAGAAGCGAGGGAGAGGAGGACGAGAGAGCAACTGATACGACGAAATTGCCCACTTGAGAGCATCATCTCGCTCATCTCTAACAGTGTGTTATCTCATTATGTACAATTACAGTTGCTTACGAGAATATCGAGATCTGGGCGATCTCGGGATGAAAGTCAAGATTGACAAAGTCTCTCTGCTTGTTCCGTTCGTCGATTTCGTCGCCCAATGCGACCAGGTCGACTTGGAGCTGCGCGTACGCGTCGCTGTCCTCATCGTGAAGCAGATGGGTCCAGTTCGTCAGCAGGTTCGGATACTGGTTGGGCATCGTCAGCCCCGTAATTGTCGAAACAGTGGAGATCACCTCGCGGGATCCGGCGACGATGGACCAGTCGTCGTTGGTCGTCTGGCGGAAGTTCACGAAGAATGGCTCAACGGCCGAGATGGCGGCATTTCCGACGCTCGCGTGCCCGCCGGTCACGCGGAACAAGATCTCTCCCCAAACTTTCTTTACGTTGTCCATCGTGTACTCCGCAGGCACTCCCGGGAGGCGTTCGACGAGGAACTCGTGCGCCTTTCGCAGATCCGCGTCCTTCTCGAACAGGGAGACGTGGGGGCACGCCTCGTCAACCAGTCCCGACGCATATTTGGTCATTACAGCGTGCAGCCCGATCGCATCCGTAGCCCCGACCGTAAAGTCAATGCCCCTCTCTGCGATTTCATCGGGCCAGAACTTGAAGCGAAAGTTGTACATCATCTCTTGGAGAATTGGTTTCCACCCCTGCTCGTAATCGAACGGAAGCGCCCTGCCCAGCGGTCCTCGCTTCGCCACCAAAAAGTCCCTCGCCTGGAGGCACGTCTGATGCGTCCGGAAGAAATGCGTCGTCAGCGCGATCCGCAACGGGTGCGTCGGAGGCAAGAACATACGCAGCGCTTGAGATGGCACGTTGCCCCACGTCAAGTGGTAGTGATTAAGGTGAATCAACGCCACCTCGGTGAAGAGCGAGCTCCTCGCCTTTTGTTTCACGTGCTCCCACCGAGGCGTTCCGGGAAAGACCGCGGAGCCGTCGGTATTTTCGATAAGAGTGATTTCCGCATTGCGATTGAAATACACCTTGCAGCCTGGCGGTGCAGAAGAGGAGAAGTGCACAATGTGAGCATCTACCACAATCGAGCGCTTTTCCGCATACGACATCAAAGCAAACTTACCAAGGTTCTCGAAGTCGTCGCGGTGTTTGTATGGGGTGAAGAACGTGAGATCGGCCACGTACGCGTTCCGCACGCCATTCACGCTTTGGTAGCGATCGACGCCTTTGGAACCAATGGCCCGGGTCTTAAAGTGACCCTGATGATAGAAGAAGAGACGCGTCATGGACTTGTCGGAGAGCGGATCGTGCCACGTCCCCTCCCAGGGCCCCTTCATGTTCTCTCCTAGGGTATTAACCCGAACATTGTTCCGCATAATCACCCTGTCTTTCACCACATTATTTCGCTTCGTGAAGGGCAAGATCCGGTTGAGGATGCGTACTGCCCAGACCTCGTTGAGCGGGGGCTCGAATTCGTCACGCTTCGGATAGGTAATCGCTCCATCAAGAAGTGAATCCATGGGCAGGTTGGGGTTGGCCGCGTCCTTCGGCTTCGAGAAGCCGTCTGTCCCCTTTCCAACGAAGAACCGCTTCAGAGTGAGTGGCAGCGCGGCGGTGAACACCTTGTAGTAGAGATCGAGCTTGGCTGGCTTGTTGACCTTGTCCCCCTCCACAGTGGCGGCGAGGTACTGCGTTTGAAATAGCTCCAGTTCGATCGCCGCCCCGGTGTCCCGTCCCTTCATATCGCGAATTACGCCCGTTCCCGTCAGCTCGCGCCGCGTCGATTCCTCGCCCGCGTCCACGACGC
>JALLAP010000465.1:0-12727 GCA_036939355.1 Thalassiosira profunda | reverse complement strand
TGACAACATTGCGCAGCGGACCCTCTGCACTGCGTACAATTCAGCAGCTGGCCGACGAGGGCAAGAAGCCTGACATGGTTGTACTGTCACCTGGGCCAGGAAATCCTACAGACTTTGAGTTATCCAAGACGATCTCGCTATTGGAAAAGAACGAGATTCCCGGATTTGGAGTGTGTCTTGGTCTCCAGGGCATGGTGGAGCATTTTGGGGGCGAGCTGGGAGTGCTTGGATACCCCATGCATGGCAAGCCATCCCCCGTTACACTCACAGAGTCTGGGCAGCACAGCAACAGGTGAGACACTAGAGATTGGGCTGCTTGTGTATCGCTTCATTCTTTGCTTCAACTAATCATCGGCCTCTCTTCACTTCCAGCATATTTAATGGCTTGCCGGAAACATTTGAGGTGGCGAGATATCACTCCCTCTACGGCCTGCGGGACAAGCTCCCATCGTGCCTGGATATCACAGCGTTGACGGAGGACGGAATCGTGATGGGCATCAAACACAAGACGCTCCCGTTTGCGGCAGTCCAATTTCACCCCGAGTCGATTTTGACCAGCCCGGCGCACGGGATGACCATACTGAAGAATGCCATGTCGTCCCTGTCGTACGACAGCAGCGAGGTGAATGGCAATTAGTGTGCATGCAGTTGCAGTAGCATTAGATTCTAACGATGTAAAGCCTTAAACACACACACCTTCTGCAGGCGAACGAGCACGACGTTGTCAACGGGCTCGCTGAACTTCCAGTGTCTGTATTGAAATTGCAGCTGACCGAACGGGGAATGAGCGCCCATGGCACGAAGGCAGAACTCATCACGAAGCTCGCACTTCGGCAATTGAAGGCGGAAGCGTTCGCTGTTGGCGAATTCGATATTGGCACGCTGACTGTCCCGGAATTGCGTGAGCTGAAAACTAGCCTTGGAGTGAAGGGGACAGCAACGAACAAAGCCGGGCTCGTCCAGCTGATTGAAAATTGTCTGGAGTAAAGAAACCCTTATCTTGCGCTCGCCCGCAATGCACCATCTGCAATATCATCTGCTCATCTTCTCTTCGAGCTTTTGCACCAGACAATCCTTTATGCGACGTCGCGCCTCCGCCTCTGCCGCAGTCAGCCCTGTTTCGCCAGTTGCACTTGCATCGTCCCCAGCGTTGTGGCCGCAGCTGATATTGCTTTGGTCCAAGACCATCCCAATGATGCCCCCCTCCCGCCCATCGCGACATTCCGGCGCCGGAGGCATGGTCGTCACAAGCCGCGACGATGGATCAACTCCTTTGCACGTTGCAGATGAGTTCCTCTGCATCTTGGCCTTGACGACGCGCATCCAATTCTCAGTGGGCAGCGCCGCTTTTGCATTCTCCTTCGCCGCCTGCTGGGCGAAGAAGGCCGCGGCCAACTCGTCCGGGTCGTCGTCCATTAATGATGTGCACCGCCCAACACCAACGCCACGCCCACACCAGCGCCGATGCTGCTGCTAACCGACCACCCGCCCCCCGATGCTACTGTGATGGGAGAGTGTACTAGTGGTGCCTTGAGCGAATCAATCGAATCCACGTCGACGCCGCGGGCCCTTCACTGCAGCTGCAGTGTCTGGCAGCGCTTTATTCGCTTCAACGTCCATATCAACGACACTTTGGTGGCTGTCAACGGAATGTTGTTGGAGAATGCCAAGTCGAGGGTGGCAAAATTGGGAAAGATGTCCGATGCATTCAATGCATCCCGCGAGAGCGACGATAGCCCCCTCGTTGACCTATTGTTTCGCCACCATGTCGAGAACCAAGCTCCTGACGCTCCCGTTTCTCCTGTCCCTACTGAACATTATGACACTGACCTTGCTGTGGAGGAGCCATCGTCCAACGTGGCAGAGCCATCTACTCACTTCCCCACGCCCCGGACGTACACGGCAAATGCGGGGGCAAAGATACCCAGGCACGTCTTTGAGAATATTCTCCTGTTGATGATGACCGGCTCCTACGACGATTTCTACAATTCGCTTTTGCGATTGGAGATGTCTCCGGAGGAAGAGTGTTCCGGCGAGGAGCGGAAGAAGCGGAGGGCCCGGAAGAAGATACTGCGGGAAAAGTATCCACAGTACGGGGACGTCTGGAGAGAGTTGACGCAAAGAGTGATCGACAGGCTTCCAAAGAGAACAAACGCTGGAAGCGCGTCGGAATCTGACCAGGACGAGGGCGAGCAAGGGAGCGGGAGCTTGCTCAAACCAGGCCAATACTTTTGCACTCCGACGGGTATCCTCGCGAGGTTTCCGGGGAAAGATTGCGAGGTCGAACCGGTGATATGCAGCGCGAGGGGAGATCGGGAGACTGGGCGCGTGTACGACACCATTGGAAAGCTGAGGATTGCTAGGGCTCACATCATCTTCCACACCTACATTGACTGCCCCAAGATCGGGCTGGTCGACCACATCACGGAGGATCCATCCGACAACGACTTGCGCAATCTGTGTCCCTTCAAGAATGTTGGTTCGAATGTTCAGCGGAGGGACACGCTCCTCCGCTCCAATACTTCCGGATACACCGGCATATCCAAGGATCGTGGCAGTGTTGATCGAGAGTATTACGTCTCCATCCCCAACGTGCTTGGCTCTTCGGATGCACGGAGGCAATATCCTGTGCGTTGCGATTCGTTGACGGAAGCCGTTTGTAAGAAGTTCGAAGCGGACGTCGAACGTGAGCGCTTCACAGAGTATTGCCCGGCCCACGTCGCGTTGATGATCCGTGGCCGCGCCGATCTCCAGTGTCATCTACCTGCGAGGAAATTGATTGAAGCCTTTCTCTACAACGAACCGAACGAAGCGCCGTATCAGCTTCCGGAACTACTTGTCCCTGGTCCCTCGGACGAAGAAGAAGCGTTTGTTGAGGACGAGGAAGAAGACTATTATTCGGAGCGCACCGTCCGTCACCTGATGACTCTCCCTCCTAACTTGGCCAAGGGCATCGACGGGCCCAGCGCCGACCTCTTTTCTGCGCTGGCGAGCTCTCTGCGGAAGGCAGGGAAACTCGACCTCAAGTTTTCAGCTACGGACTGCCTCAGGCTCGGCCGATTCCAGGTCGACAAGATCTATACGCAACACCTCCGTGCATCTCTGCTCCAGTACGCGGAGGCCCACGCCACAAAGATCAGGGATCGCAATGGCAATACATTTGAGGAGCTACTGCAGCGATATCGGGATAGCGTCTGGCTGCACTATATGTTTGGAGACGCTACCCGTTTTGCCCATCTGGAGTGCCTCGTTGCATCCATTCTCTACCAGAAGGATATTGTTGTCTGGATTGAGAGCGACAAGAAATACGGCCACGAGGATGAAGATGGTAGCGATAGGCAAAGGAGGATCCAGTACCATTGCCGGTATGATGCTCCTGGGAGCAAAACACCGCCCCTCCACCTTCTCTGTAGCCACGGAAGGTGGAAACCATTGGAGATCGACCCATTATTTGACGCCGGCGCCATCAATTGCGGCTACGAGAACGACGACGGCCAGCAGGACGACGACGACGACGACGACGAGGGTGGCGATGACGACCAGGACGACGGCCAGCAGGACGACGACGACGACGACGACGACGACGACGCCGACGATGATGAGGGTGGCGATGACGACCAGGACGACGGCCAGCAGGACGAGGACCAGCAGCAGGACGTCGTTGAAGAAGAGGAAGAGCCTCAGGATTTCCGGGGTGGCAATGACGATGACGCCGGAGACGAGGGAGAGACCGCAGCGATCGTTTTCAGGAAGAGTCAATCAAAGCAACGGTGCAACCATACTAGTGGCTGCAGGAATTGGGCCAAAGGTGACAATCTCTGCGTCGCACACGGCGGAGGGGAACGATGTCAATTCGCCGGCTGCGATAAGGGCGCAGAAGGAACCACGAAGTTTTGCTCCAAGCACGGCGGAGGGGAACGATGCCAATTCGCCGGCTGCGATAAGGGCGCTATCAGGACCACGAAGTTTTGCATCGCACACGGCGGAGGGGAGCGATGCGAACGCGCCGGCTGTGAGAAAAGCGCTGTGGGATCCACGAAGTTTTGCATCCGGCACGGAGGAGGGAAACGATGCCAACGCGCCGGCTGCGAGAAGGGCGCTGTCAGTGGCGGAGCCCCTGGGCTTTGCGTCCGGCACGGCGGAGGGAAACGATGCCAATTTGCCGGCTGCGACAAGGGCGCTGTCCGTGGCGGAGCCCCTGGGCTTTGCATCAGGCACGGAGGCGGGAAACGGGCGTGTTGTGGAGCATTGACATGGGAGGAAAGGCAGCGGCGCCATGCCCGCCAGGCATCGAGGAAGAAACCCCTCCCGACTCCGGCTCCCCCGCCAGCGACGAAGCGCCGCAAGGTAGTGGTACATATGTAGCATTCAGCGAGGGGATGCACCAGTAGGTGTCAGTTGTGCCACGGTCCGCTAACTTCTCGTTTGGTATTACCATATCTAGTACCTACCTAAGTACGTTACTTACACAGAAGAAGCACGAACTCACAACAGAAGCACATTGCACATGTCCGTTTCCGTTGCACTCCTCCACCTCCACTCATCAATCATCACCTCTCGCTCCGCCGGCGCCGTTTCCTGCCCGCCTCTGTCATCGCGGCCCCCTCCTACGCGCGTTGTGGGCAATTGCAATCAGCCGCTTCCCGACCCTTCGTCTTTGCGTTAGCCAGTTGCAACGATGTCCATACCCGCGTGCAATTCCAAGGAGGCGGCCGTCTCCCCCCTGCGGCCCATCCGCCACAAGGCCGCCGCCCGCGGCGGCCGGTCTACACCGCAGCGCCAACGGTCGTTCTCGGCTCCCGCGGTGAGCCCCTTGGTCAGCCCCTCCAGGGCCTCCCTCCTCGTCGAGGAGCATTACCGGCTCGATCCCGACGACCGGGCGCTCCTTCCCGGCCTTCCCGCGAACGACGACGACGATGCGAGAGAGCTGCACGATTTCTTCAACCTCATCGCTCTTGTACCGGTGGTGGTTCTCAATTTGTTGAACTGGGATTGGGACGTGCTGCTGGACTGGGACAGCAACAAGAGTTTGCAACAATGTTGGACCGGAGAGTGGTTCCCTCTCTTCTTTGCCGTGACGGTGGGTTACTTCTTGGCCGACCTGCTCTGGGTCTGCATCGTGCCGCATTGCGTCAAGTCGCCCAGCGTCATCGTCCAGCATCACATTGCAACCCTTCTGTATCTGGTGATTCCGTACCGATTCGAGGAGGAGGGATGGCTGATGGGTGCCTGCCTCAGCGTGGAAGTGAACACGTGGCTTCTGATCGCGCGGCGGGTGTTCAACAAACAGGGCTTTGGGCCGTGGGTTTGGGAGTTTGGCTCGTTCTCTCTGCGGATCAAGCTCATTTCTGTACTCTTCTACATCACTTGGGTAGCGATACGGTGTTTCTTTTACCCCACGATACTGCAATTGCTGTGGACGTTGTGGCTCGAGCAGTGGAGGAGGACGGGCGTGGTGTTGTACACGCGCTACTCGGTTGCGTTGCTGTTGCATTCAATCTTCAACGCACTGAACGCCAAGTGGACGTTCGATCTGTTCAGAGGCAAGTGGAGGGCACTGAGGAATGGGCAGGTTGCGAAGGTGGAGAAGGGTCTTTAGCAGAGAACAATGTTGGAGAAGAGGAGGAGCGAGAAGCGGCGGTGGCAGGGATGTATGGTAGGTAGGCTTCGCCGATAGACTGAGCGTGTAACATTGATAGAGAATCTAGGATTTATTGTACAATGCAAGCTGATCCTTTCTTGGACCATACAGTGAACGGAGGCACAAACAAATGAATCATGTAGATAGCCTGGATGCCATTGCTCTCTTCGTCATAATAAAGGCGACGCATCATTGGTCGTGAAGGCAATATTGTCGATCCAGATCTGGCCCTCGCGCCCCGGTGGCGAGGGCAGCGTCGAGAGGACCTCGTCGGGAAGACCTCCAGGATTTCCGATCATCTGGAACGTCACTTTTCTCTTGCCAGGCTGGATGTCCACTTCCGCTTCAACCCAATCATCCAACACGGTCGCGTACGTCAGGACAGAGATGTCATCGACAAGTACGTTTGCGATCTCGAAGGGCCCCTCAATGAGTGGGAGCACGCTAAAGGTCAGGGTTCCGCCCTGCTCGGTGATGATATCAATGCTCAGCTCAGCCATACCGGTGCCTTCTGCCTCGATGTCCTCAGAAGAGATCGTAGCAGAATAGGTTCCCTCGAATGCATTCGAATCCGTTATTGCCCACTCGCCGTCACCACTCAATGCCCATGGATTGGCAGTGAAATCCCCAGTCTCCCAAGTCTCTGTGAAGCTTGCAGTGCTCGGCAACAGCGCCACGTTGTCTATCCAGGCCTCTCCCGTCCGGAATGGAGGCTCGGGCAAGTTCTCAAGTATTTCTGGGGGGACGCCGCTTGGGTTGTTCGTCAGACGCCACGAGACCACGTGTGGTCCTGCTGACAATATCGCACCGGCTTGAGTCCATGTCTCGTCATCAGTCAATAGCGACGTGAGGAACTCCCCATCCACGCGGAGCTCAAAGTTCTCAAAGGGCATCGACACTGGGGCGTAGAAGTAGAACTGAAGGAACGATGCCTCGTCGAGGTCGACGTCCAGGTTGAGCTCCGAGAACTCTCCTTGAAAAGCGATGTCTTCAGTCTTGATGTGCGCCGAATACGTTCCCTCAAACGGATTGGTGTCATCAACTGCCCATGCCTCTTCGCCGGCAATCTCCCATTCCAGCCCCGTGAAGTCTCCAGTCTCAAAGCCGTCAAAGAATTCCGCGTCCGGAGGAGGAGCTGGCTCCCCTCCTTCAGGAGGAGATGGCTCTCCTCCTTCCGTCGGGATCTTGCTTGGAACATAGGTCGGGTAGTACGAGGGTGCGTTGGTCGGCGACGAACCACCAGGCGATGGAGGCTCTACGCCAGATGGCTTCGTTGTAGGAGCAGGCTCAGGTGCATCACCTGCGCCCGTGGGCAGGAAAAACACATCGTCAATGAACACCGCTCCAATGCGGTCCGGTGGCACGGGAGGCAAGAACTCGAGGCCTGGAATCGGACTCCACTTGTAGGAAAATACGATTGTATGCCCTCCAGGGCTGAGCTCGATCCGTTGTTGCTCAAACTCGGTCATCATTTCCAGTCGCCCTCTCTGTACCCCATCAACGTAGTAAATGAAGTCATCGAAGGGAATGTTGACGCCGGCCAGGACGGAGAAGAGGAGCGCGCCTGAGTCCCAGGACGGATTGGTGACGAGGGTGACGTTGGCCGTCTTGGGCGTGGTATCCTCGGGGTCGAAGAAGTCTGGGCTCTTAATGGAGTAGACACCGCTGTTGGCCCTCTCCGACGTGAGCTCCCACAACCCATCTCCTTCAGTGGTCCACTCCGGATCGCTCTCGGGGAAGGTTCCCTGCTCAAAGCCATCATACCACTCTGCGCCCGGAGGGATTGTGGTAGGAGCGATGGTGGTAGGGGCCGGCACAGGCGTTGGCACAACAATGGTCGCCGTTGGAAAGCTCGTGGCAGGCTCCGGAGCTGGAGAGCCTGGCGCGTCTGTGGGCGGAAGTTCTGCCCCCTCTGGCAGGAAGTAGACGTCGTCAATGAACGCGGCGCCAATCCGTCCCGGCATTTCGGGGGGGAACACTTCGACGCCTGCAGGATTGTACTTGTACGAGAAGACAACAGTGTGTGGACCCGGTGAAAGCATGAGCTGCTGCTGCTCGAACGCCTGCATGTTGTTGAGGCTGCTCCGCAGGACGCCGTCTACGATCACCTGCAGATCGTCGAAGGGCATCTCCACCCCGGCGAGGGCCGAGAAGACGAGGGCGCCAGCATCCCAGTTGGGGTTTGTCATGAGCGTCACGTTGGATGTCTTGGGCGCGAGGTCGTCGGGGTCGAAGAAGTCCGGACTTCGAATGGAGTAGACGCCGCTTTCGGCTCGTTCGGTGGTGAGTTCCCACGGTGCGTCGCCTTCGGTGGTCCATTCAGGGTCAGCTGGGAATGTGCCCGTCTCGAAGCTCTTGAAATACAAGGCTCCAGCAGGAACGGATGTGGGAGCGATGGTAGTAGGGACCGCAGCCTCTGGCGATGGCGTCGTCGGCACGGGAACAAGAGGAGCAGGGATCGACGGGGCTGCGGTCGGCGCTGGGAGGGCCGCAGGAGTTGATGGCGCCTCGGAAGCAGGTGCGCCGACCGGAGCCAGCGTCGCACCCAGCTGCAGCACGTAGACGTCGTCCAAGAACGCAGCGCCAATCCTTCCCGGAGGCATGGGCGGCAGCGCCGGCAACGGTGCTGGGTTGAACTTGTAGCTCCATGTGATATTGTGGGGACCCGGCCCCAACGGAATGAACTGTCGCTCGAAGTCCTCAGAGAGCATGCCCAGATCACCCATCATGTTCCCATCGATGTAAATCCAGATCGCGTCCACCGGCATGGCCGTGCCCGCAAGGACGGAGAAGACCAATGTTCCCCCCTCGAAGTCCGGGTCGGTCAAAGCGAGAGTAACGTTGGACGTCTTGGGCGTCACGTCGGTAAGATCGAAGACAGGGCTCTGAATGGAGTACTTGCCGCTGTTGGCGCGGTCGGTCGTGAGAACCCACGTGCCTTCCTCGCCAGTGGTGGTCCATTCGGGGTCATCTGGGAACGTGCCCTGCTCGAAGCCGTCGTAGTACACTGCGCCGGGAGGGACGGAGGTTGGCGCTACGGAAGAACCAGAATCGGGAGGCAGAGTGCTCGGGGGTACCTCGGTGCCGACGGTGGTTGTATTGGCAGGAGGAGGAACCTCGGTGCCAGCGGTGGTGGTGGTAGTATCATCTGGAGGAGCCGTCGTGCCTGGTGTGGTGGCGGTGGCAATTGTGGTGCTCGTAAGGCTGTCCTCCGTCTCAGCCTCGCTCGACGCGGCCGTGGGAGAAGTCGTTGGGCTTGGAGTTCCTTCAATCATCGCCGGGGGCATGGTCACGGGCATCACAGGAGCCTGGGTCGGGCTCTTCGTCTCGGCAGGGGTGCTTTCGATGACCGGAGAGCCGGTGGTCCCCGGTGTAGGCGCGGCGGGCTTCTCGCTCGGCATGGGCGTGGGCGGCCACTCCATCGCAGGCTTCGTGGTCGGACCGGGCACGCTCGGCAGGGATGGTGCCTTGGACGCCTTGGTGCCGGTGGGAGGCGCAGGCGCATCCCCTGACATGTCAATCGCCAGACTAGTCCCCTCCGCGGCCGAAATCGTGACCTGGCACGGCTCGACCACGATATTGGCCACCTCGGCGTAGATGCAGAAGATGGTGGCGAGCTCGCTGCTCTCGGCCTTCTCTTCCAGCGTCTCGAACGTCTCGTCGAAGATCGTCGAGGCGAGGACGAGGGCGTCGGTGGTGCTGCATCCCGGACAGGGTTTGGTCACCTTACAGGTGAAGAGGACGTCGGAGCTCGGGGAATCGTCCGAGGCGACTTCGAGGCCCTCCTGGCGATTGAACATGTTGCCCTCCACAGGAACGTCTCCGATGCTCGTCACGTGGCACTCAGACTTGAAAGCCGGGTCGCGTAGGTACAAGACATATCGCCATACCATAACATCGCCAACAGTTGCTGTGTGAGCTGAGAGAGGAAGAGAAGCAACGAGAGGAGCAGAGGCGACGTTGATCAGACGGCAGCTCTCGCTGACCTCAGGGCCACAGCTGACACCACAACGGCGCCACGATATCATTATTTACATCGGTAGATATCACCCTTTGATTTGCTCCATTGCTCCGTCACACATCCAACATTCTCCCCCGCACCACCTCTACGCGCAAACCCCTTCCCGGAATCCACCTTCTCCATCGCACGACATTTCACCGCCTCAAAACTTAAACTTGACCCTTGGATCCTTGTCCACGCTCTCGTACAGCGCGTAGAGCATGTCGGCACTCTTCACCGGGGCGTGCACCGTCACGCTCGTCCACTTCCCGTTCTTCCTCTCGGTGTGCTTCACCATGCTGATCTCCACGCCGCAACTTTTGGCCACCGTCTCCACGATCTCGGGCGCGAACGATCCCACCGGCTCGTCCTTCCCCACAATCTTCATCTTGAAGACGGAGGGGTATTCGACGAGCGCCTCGAAGACCCGCTTCTTTTCGCCTGTCGTCTCGTCGGCGTAGAGGGTATACCCGTTTTCATCGTATTCGGGATTGCGCACGTCGTTCATCGGTTTGCCAATGCCCACGAAGCTCTTCTTCTCGTCGCTCCCCGTGGTCTGGATGATGGTCGGCGCGGCGTGGTCGGTGGTGGATGTCGTCTTCGCGAAGCCCTTCCCGCCTTCCCGGCTGATGGTCGTTTTTTGCAATATCTCCTGGAACATGTCCACATCCCCGCCCGCAAGATCAGCGGATATTGACGAGGTGAATTCGCTCTCGATTGTCGCGTCTGCAACTGCACCGTCCTCTTTCCCAGCAGACGTGTCGTCTTTGGGGGTGGGCGGCACCTCGTTGAAGAAAGAGCCGGAGACTGGCAGTCCACCCTCCTCCTCCTCATTGATGTCGTCGGTCGACATGGCCAGCGGCAATATAATGGGCGCTGCTGTTGTTTGTGCGCCAGGAACCTGCCTCAATGCTCGCCGCGAGGAAGGGTGCACGAACGCAGGACGATCCCGCGAGGACGAGGGCGCGACGAACGCGCCTCCCGCTGGCGCCGCCGCTGCAAAGCCGGTGGCGAGCAGGGCGATCGTGGCGGAGGTATATCTGCAGCTGCGCTGGGGAGCTCTGGACCTGGACCTCCTCATGGTGCAGGCGGCAACGGTGCGTATCGTAGGTAGGAGGAGCGCCGCCGCCGCAGAATTTGTGGCTGTGTGAGCAGATGTCTGACGGACACCTTAGGACACCCACGGGCATTAGGGGACACATCAAGACACAAGGTACTCTCAAATCTCATCAATCTCATCAACTCGGAGAAACCAGCGACCGATACGTCGACCTCGTCGACGGCGGCGCCCTTTGCCTCTGCACGCTGGCGCGCGCTCCTCCCTCCTCCATGCTGCCTTTATGAAAGGCGGCTTCAGCGTTTCGTACGGAGTGCATCGAGGGCGCAACCGACCTACAGCGTGTCAATTGCAATGTCGCGGTGGAGCGCCACACGGTCCACTGATGGCCGAGACAGCGACGACTACGCGGTCCAACAGTACAAGCAATGCGTGGAGGACATTCACCGATGCCAGCCCGACCTCCCCATGGGCGCAGTGCAAAAGCTGGCCCTCGAGCGGTGCGCCAAGCTGAACCAAGACCAAGAGCGGGACGGGCGGCGCGGGAAACGGCCGGAGTTTCTCCGCGGGATGATGGCGAAGCTGCGCCTCGGCAACAAGCACCCGCGGGGCAGCGGATCCTCCGACGCCGAGCCACCGGGGGACGACGAAATCGACCGGGTCGTTGGGTCGTTGGAGGAGGGTCCGAGCTATGCTTCGGGGGGGAAGAGGGCTCCTCAGAGATCGCTCGCGCCGCGCCAAAGCGTTGCAAGCCTATCATCCGGGGACAGGAACCTCGTGGCATCGGCTGTTCAGTCTACAAGCAGCGACAGCGACAGGTCACTGGAAGATTCCCTGGAAAATATCGAAGAGTCCAACAATTCACCGCACCGGAGGAGAAACAGCAGGCGCCGTCGGTCCAGCGGCAAACATACAAACCAGGCGAGCCATCGGATGTCAAATATATCCCTTGACCTCTCCGATGTAGAAGAAGACAAATCGCTGGGAGGGGATGACCACAACAACTCAACGGGGAAAGGCAATTCGTCGCAATCCTGGAAGAGGAGGAGCAATCAATCCTCTCAAAACAACAGCGCTCAGTTCGAACGCCGATTGTCGGGGGTATTGCCCGATGAAATCGCAACGGTCCTGAATAGATACAATCCCGGACGAAAGAGTCCAGCGGGACAGAGGAAGAGTTCCCAGGGCAGCGTTGCGTCCGATCAGTCGAAGAACAGCGGAAGGTCGGGGAGGAGGAAAAGAAGTTCTCTACTCAGTTCGTTTGTTTCCGTGGATTCTGAGAACTTTGCGGGCGATTTCTCGGCATGGAGCAGACGGGGGTCGCAACTGACTGTCGATTCGGAGAAGAACTTTGCGGGCGACTTTTCGGCATGGGAGAGGCGAGAGTCGCAAAATTAATAAGAGAGCGTATCGCGTGCACCTTCGGATTACGACGCGAAGTTGTGTCAGCCCTGGCCCTTGAGCTTGGCCACGAGCTGGTTGTTCACCGCCTGCCATCGCTCGACCACGGCCTCCGACTCGGCCAGCGCCTTCGTCAGCCGGGCAATCTCCGCCTTGGCGTTCGCTCTCTCTTCGCCGTCGCCCTCGTTTGCACTTCTAGGTCTCTTTCGCGACGCAGCATCATCGTCGGTTGGCATCGGTTCTTCCCAAAATTGGACATGTTGCTCATTCCGTCGGGGCCACAGTATGGGGGTGCACCCTCCTGAGACTGTTTTGGCGCCATCGCCGTCGTGGCTCGCCACGCTCGTTCCGCGGACGAATCGTCGCAGGGGTTGGAACATCGACGCCACGTCTCCCCGGCCGTGCCTCCTTCGGGGCATTGTCGCAGATGAGTCTGAGGACAGGGCGAGGGTCCCTCCCAAAGCGGCCGCCAAGCTCGATCGGGGCACGGCGATCAGTCCCGTCACCGGCGGAGCCGCCGCCGTTGACGGCGCCGCGGCGATGTTGGCCCCCTCCGCCGTCGGGGCCCACGGCCTCAAAACCTTGACGCACGACCGCGACCGCAGGTCCCAGATGCGGAGGGTGCCGT
>JALLAP010000464.1:0-16441 GCA_036939355.1 Thalassiosira profunda | reverse complement strand
TGTCAAGCAGTTTGTGTCCAGAGAAATTCGCTTGTGTCCTCACTAGTGGCGTCACGGCGGTCGCCCCCTGCTTCAGCACCAACACGAGGCGCCAGAGCTCACAATTTAGCAAGGCTCGCATTCACAACACTGCCTCCCATCACATCATGATGAGCGGGCGCCTTGCATGCAAGGCCAGTCGCCTCCTCGGCGGTGCGACGCCGCACCTCTCTCGTTCGACGCTCGCGGCCGCCACCAGCGGAGCGGCGACGGCTGTTCCCAGCGTCGTTGTCGCGGCTGCGCCCGCACGACTGCTTCTTCCTTTTGCATCCATCAACGCCGCTTCATTCAGCGCCGCCATCAGCACCGGCGAGCGCCCGTCCCTCGGCCCGGCCGGGTCTGGCCGCACGACCAACAGCACGCCGCTGTCGTCTCTGCTCACGGGCGCGATCGCGCTCTCCTCTCGACCACTCTCGCCACGAGCGGCACCGTGGCGTCCTGCGAGGGCCCGGAATTGAAGCCCGAGGAGGAATGGCCCGAGACAGAGGCCGTCAAGCTTTGGAAGAAGAAGCGGGCGGGGACGCTCAAGGACCCCTGGCCTGCAACTCAGAAGGAGAGGCGGGCGTACTCCAAGAAGCACGGCGGCGCCATAATCGACTACGAGGAGTTTGAGGGCGTTCTCCTGAGTGTGATGAGCCACGGCGCTCTGCAGAAGAACTTCGACAAGCTCAGCACTCCTCAGGTGTGGAGCGCGCTCTCCGGAAATGGCTGGAAGCAGTTTGGCAAGAAGGACGAGGTGAAAGAGCAGCTTCGAGGGTGCCTCGACGGCACCAACATTGGTGAGGCCCTTGTTGTTCAGCGAGTTACTTTTGACACGAATCTCACGCCCCTTCTGCTTCGTTCCAGTACTGGGCTATCGCGATGGCGGTCAGACCGAGTTCTTCAAGAAGAAGGCCGCGGATAGGAAAATAGCTGGCCTTCCGGCAACCAAGATGCACAAGACGTGGTGCAACGAACACGGGGGCACCTACTTGCACCGCATCGGCCAGAAGTCGTTGACAAACAAGGCAATGGTGGAATTTAGGCCCAAGCTACTCATCATCCACGGCGGACCTGCGGACCCGAAGAAGCCGAAAATCTCCAACATGGAGCAACTGGCACGCGACCTCGAAGTCCCAGTGTATGGGGGCAAATCGGCCGCCACGTGCCTGAAAGCTATCCTGGCGCATTTTGCGGGCCTCAAGCTGCACGCGAAATCCAAGGAGTTCGATGGCAAAGCTCGTGGCCGAGACAGGTCCATTGTGACCAAAGGCACCAAACTTCCGTGGGACATGTATCCGCAGGTGTTCTACAACGAGCATCTCCATCCCGGGCGTCTCCCAAAGTTCTACCAGCACGAGCCGCTTCCCGCTTCTTCGTCGACTGCACCCGAGCCAAAGAAGCGGGCCCGCAGCGCCAAGTCCAAGTCGAGCGCTCCCACGGCGAAAAGGGCGAAGCGCCGCAAGGCCGATTCCGACGATGAGCCTTACTACCCTTAGAGAGGTTGCTGCCTTCGATAGAAGTAAAACTAGTTGTGTCTATTTCGAGCAAGGATGATTCGGCCTTGATCAATTGTCGGTGTTTGTAGCTGTTAACCCCCTAGCTGACATTCGGATAGAGGGACCCAAGACATGTGAGCACTACAACAAGCCGCTGCGGAGGAATGCAAGGCAATCCAGTTGCCAGCTTTGAACCCGCCGCACGCTCCTCCTTCGCTCCTCTCGCACTCTTTCACGCATTTGCCCCTCGACCAATCGATGAACCATTTTCCTGACGGCGCCGGCTTTACACCCATGCACTTGTCATACTTCCAGCTCAGGTGAGAGGAGCAGCATTTCTCCCGCGTGGAATGCTCGATGCTCAGCCACGCCGGCTTTTTTCCATCGTTTTTGCAGGTGCCACCTTCCGAAGCCCAGTCAATGTAAAAAGGGCTGACGTTGGGACTAGGCGTCGGCTTTGGCGTTGGAGGTGACGTTGGCTGCGCAGTTGTGGGCGATGCCGATGGCACTGGGGTGGTCGGCTGTTCTGAGGGACTCTCGGTTGGACTTGAGCTGGGCTCTGCCGTTGTGGGCGACGCAGACGGAGGCGTGGTGGTGGGCTGAACGAGCGAAAGAGTTGTTCGTTATTCGGCGAATTGATGCAGAAATGAGCAACAAAGCCACTCGCAAGAGCCTCACCTGATCTGATGGCGAATCCGTGGGACCAGAACTCGGCGCTGCCGTCGTGGGCGACGTCGACGGCGCTCGAGTTGTGGGCTGCAGTAACAGTGGTAGATAAGAAACTCATGGCGTACAAGAGAAGCATCAACTATTCCAACAGAGTAGTCACTCACCGAACTCGTCGGTGGCGGGGTGGTGGGCGGCTCGGTCGTGGCCGGCAACGAGCTGCAGCCGTCGTAGGATCCGTTCTGCTGCACCAACCAGTACAGGTGCGCATCGCAACAGGCCTCCGGCGTATCGTGGAGCGTCACCCACTGGCGTATGCCGCCGCACGGCGCCGGGCCATCGCAGTTCTGCTTGCATCTACGTTGTTGTCGCGAGAATGGAAATGTCAGCGTTGCCATTTTGAAGCAAGCGAATTAACACAAAGTGCGACAATGCAACTCACTGGTATGGAGCTACATTCCAATCTATGTACCTGACGGAGAGATTGACGGGATGTGGACAAATGATGTGAGCGTATTGCAAAAGAGGAAGAGCCGTTGCAGCATGACGAAGCGTACCATTTCCCGTACAAGGCATTGGTGGGCTGACAGACAGAAGATGGCGAGAGCTGCATGAGAAGAGAATCAAAGACTGGCATCAACAATGTGTCCAAAACCAACTCACCTTATTGGTTGGGCCCTTGGTAGGACTCATCGACACCGTAGGACTAATCGATGGCATCGTACTCTCCGACGGCGCCAGAGATGCACTCGGACTCTCAGACGGCCCGGCAGTCAACCCCCTCGGAAGACACATCGTAGAAGGAATTGCGGCGGGCTCCGTGTACGGAGGAGCCGTGCCGCACGTCTCCGGACACAGCAGGACGCCCCACTGGTTGCCGCAGCACGAGGAGTGGCAATACGTATCACAAGTGGCGCTCACTATTCCGTCCCACTGGGGCAGTTGGTCCTCGTACCCCAGTCCCTTCGGCACCTCGGCAGGCGTCGGGCCGCATTCCAAATCGCCCATGCACTCGTCGTCGCTGTCGCAGGTCCCGATCGCGTAGGCCCAGCACTTGCAGTCGGTCGTGCAGAGGTTGTCGATCGTCAGTGTACTTGAGCTGCGAGGACCGGTGCTACATTGGTAGAGGAGGCGGAGCTGGCCGACGTCCTTGGCGCTCAGGCCGACCCGTTGGCCCACTGCGGGACGACGAGAGGAAGCGGTGAGCAATAGAAGAAGGGTTGCAAACGCTCGCACACAAATGCACTCGTGCCACTCACTAATCTCCCAACTCTCCAGCGTGCGCGTGGCCACAATGGTCGGGTTTCCATTACTGCTAAACGCCGTGGGCGAGTAGTGCATCAAGCTCCCGTAATCGTACGGGCTTCCCAGGGAATCGACCGCCGTTTGCTTCGCAAAGTTGTTCTCCCTCCCGGACTGCACGTTGCCGAACGCGATGGACACGTGGTCGTCCCGGTCCGGCCGGCTTTGCTCGTGGTAAAATCCCAGGGCGTGCAAAAGTTCGTGGGTGATGGGGGCGACTTCGTTGCGGCACCACGTGGCGCCGAGGTAAACGTTCGTGGGGGTCATCCGGCCGACGAAGGCGGCGCAGCTGTAGGTGGTTGAATGCTGTATCTGGATGTATTGGCTCTGATCGGTGCGTGGGACGAAGGTGATAACTCCCGAGGCCTCCTCGATGCTGGTCATGGCCTGCTGGATAGCATCATATGTTGCTGACGTAAAGTACGCGCTGGATTGAATGGCGTACGGAATCTGCAGCCTCCCATCCGCATGGCGGAGCGCGGGGAGGTTCCACTGCATCGTCGACGAGCTCGTGGCCCCGAGCCTCCGTTGGCGCGCGTCCTCCCCCGGACAGTCGGGGAAGTGGAAGCCATCGGCCAGCATCTGGTCGGCAAACTCCGCGCCGTACTTCTCGGCCATCTGCGCGTAGCACAAGAGGAGGCAGCCCTCGAACACGTCGCCGTGGCTGTGGTGCTCGTGGTGTAGGTGATCGGGCTCGATGCGCCCGTGCAGGGACTCGTGGTGGATGGCCTCTAGCTCCTGGGTGTCGAACGACAGAGGATCGCCTCCGGAGCCGTCGTCGGCCTGCCAGCCGCCCAGCTTTGGCGGGGCGTGGGGGCGCACGTGGTGATGCGCGTGATCTTCACTGTCGTCGTGAGCGTGCAAATGGTCGTGGGCGGCGGCGCCCCGGCCCAGAAGGAGGGGGGACGCGGCGACCAGGCCAATGCGGAGGGATGCATCGAGCCTCATATTCCTCGTGGGCAGTGCCTCTAGCAAGGCAGCGTCGCTGTCGCCGAGGATCATCTGCGAGAGGGCGCCGAGTGTTGCAAACCCGCGAGAGGAGAGTCCTGCGCTACCACCACCGCGGTCTGCGCCGGCTCGAGGGCGCGGCAGCGAGGTGTTTGTTTGTGTTTGCAGTGTGCTTGGGGGGGGGCTGTTGTAGATGCGAGATGCGACATTGAGAAGGTTCATTCGGGATTGCAGTCAACCCCGAGCGACGCGTGACATTCGACCCATACGCTGAGCCCTCTCCCCGCCTGCCGACGTTGAGCCCTCTCTGCCGAGTCAATCTAATTATTACCAGGCAAATTCTGTCCGTCCGTCTGTAATACTGCCCTTATGACATGTAATACTGCCCTTTGAGTGCCGCGTATGATAGGTACAATATTGCCCACCGGTACTAAACAGAGAAAGTTAGCAGGTTAATGACGTCAATGCGAAGTCCAATACAAGCTTCGTGGAGAGACAAATATTGGCGCAAAAAGGGCAAGCGAATAAGTCTGACGGCGCGGAGCGCCGCTAGCTGAGGCCGAAGGCCGAAGCTATGAACAATAACTGCGCGATCGCGCCCATCAACAATCAACAAACAACACGCTCGATGGCTGGCTGCCATGCGATGGCTCTCCCACTTCGCCCCCCTGCTGCTCGTCGCGCCGGTGGTCGCCGCGGCGTGGTCATCTTCGGAGCTCCTGCGCACGCGGGGACATGCGTCCGCCGGCCGGCCAGCCGCCGCGGCCGCCGAGGTCGCGGCGTCTGTGGAAGATGGTTATGGCGAGCCCATCAACCCGCCGAGGCCCCTGGTCATATTCCGACCTCCCTCGCGCCACACGTACGGATTTATCGACGGTGGATACGATTTGCCGAGAATTGAGCTGCGCACTTTGCTGGCGGCGACCCAGACGGGCTGCGAGGAAGATATTATTCAGTTCGTTCCGGCAGCAAGCTCATTGCAGCCTGCTTCTGACGATGTGCAGCGATCGTTAGCAACGAAACACAGAGCGATGTCCAAACAGCAATCCAAGAAAAAGCGGGCCTCCAACTCTGCAATAGATGTGCAGTCGTTGTATTGGATCGAGTGTGGCGATATGATTTCTCCAAAAGGCATTGCCAGGACTGCCGCACGTGCCATCCTGACCCACGCCACATTCTCGATATATGTTATCGTTGCATGCTCGAAAGAGGATTGGGATGCCGTTCCGAGCGATGCAACCTCTGACAAATCTCTGTGCAATAGAATATTAGAGCAGATGGACGCAATTGATATGTCGAATCCGAATATGAGCCGCGATGACCGCTCTAGCTTGATCGAGAGGGTCTCGTGGGTGCTTCAGCAAAAGTCGGATTCGCAACAATCGTTGCAAAGGCTACAGACAAATGCAGATAATGCGACGATGGTTCTCATACGCCAAGAAGGGGAAAGAGTGCATCATTTGTATTTTGGACACCGCACGGCCATTGGACCCGCTGGCACGAGAGGAGCCCCCAGTCAGACGTTGCGCCGAACGCATCGAGGATTGCTGAAGCAATATGCGCTGAAGAACAGACCAAAAGGAAACGGAGAGGGACACTTCGCAGAGAGGAGCAATACCAGCACTGCAATGGAGCCAGAAATAGGATTCCTTATGGCCAACCTTGCATTGGCTGGTGAAAAAGGCGCGCGGGTCCTGGATCCATGCTGCGGCTCGGGCCGCCTCCTCCTCTACGCCGCGGCCTTGGGCGCGACGAAACTGGTTGGCGTGGATTCTGACAGTAGCGTTTGGGAAGGGGCGGAAGACGAGTTTCGCAGACACCGTGCCATCGATGGGAAGTCGGCGCTGACCACTCCAGCCTTCTTTCGTGGCGACGTGATGGATCCTTCTTCGACGGAACCACTGTGCACCCCAGACTCAGTTGACGCCATTGTTTGCGATCCACCGTACAACGTTGGTGCCCCGGTACTCTGGGATGGGATTGATACGAGACCACAGAACCACCACAGGAATGCGGACGCAGTGGAATGCGACACGCAGGGCCAATCTACCCCAGCGACTGATCTTGTGCCCCACCTCCTCGATGTCGCACGTTTGGTCCTCGTCAGTGGAGGGAGAATTGTCTTCTTCCTTCCTGTGAGAGGAGAGGAGCAATCAAAGCCGCTGGAAGAGTTGCTAGAATCAAGGGGATGGACAGCAAGAGGACAACCGCGGGAAAGTCTGCGCCTCGCAGGAGACTCCTCGCGGCTGCAGAGATTTTCGCCCACCTTTTCCCGGTGGTTGGTTTGCATGGAGAAACCACGATGAGATTCGAAGCAACGGTTTATACAGAACACCGATCGGCGCCCTCTGGTTTGCTCATGTCCTTTCGACGCCCTGGGCTCTTTGGCAACGCCACAGGCTCTTGTTTCAGCCACTCTTTTAACACCGAGATGGCCTTCTCGACCTGTGCATCTTCTCCATCGTAGGCCGCCCGGGGGTTATTGTCGACTTCAATTTCGGGCGTGACGCCCATCTGCTCAATGCCCAGCCCCCAGCCGAACTCGTCATTGTAGGTGCCAACTTCCGGGGCGCTTGCAATGCCGCCGTCGACCAACTTGTTGTCAGAGCTGAGCCAAATGCCTCCTCCCCACGTCCGAGTCCCAACTAGCTTTCCGAGGCCGAGGGAGTACACCCCGCGAGCGAAGCCCTCGCCATCGCTGGATGTGTGCTCGTTGATTAGGACAACGAGGTGTCCCCTGAATGCAAACTGCTCGTCCCAGCCCAAACCTCCGGTTGTTATGTTGGTCGAACGACTCTCCCAATACATCCAAGCTTTTCGCTGCAGAATGTCCAGCAGCCAGGAATCAATGTTGCCCCCGCGGTTGTTTCTCACGTCGACAATAAGGGCGTCCTTGTCGTAGTCCGTGTAAAAGTCGCGCACAAAACTGTCGATGGCGGACGCTCCACTCATGCTCTGCAAATGAATGTAACCACAGGAGAACCCGGCCGCCTTGGAGAGGGTTTTGGTGAGCTCTCGCGTCTTCCATTCCCACGCTGCATAGGCCAAGTCGGCGCTTTCCTCGGGCTTCATCGGCACCACGATGAGTGGTTCAGGGCTGACGCCTTCTTCACTCTCGACGTCCTCATCCTGTTGCAACAACCGCGCCTTCATTTGCTGCAGCTCGCGTATCCTCGAGCTGGAGTTGATCCGAAGGACATCCAGTCTCACGCTCTCTCCTGCGGTATTTCTCAGGAGCATGTGAATATCTGGCACGTCCATCACGTTCTCGCCATTGACAGCAACAATCACATCTCCAGGCGCCAAACCTTCCTGTCCACTGAGTTTGAGAGTCTGATGGGATAGAGGCGAATACATTGGAACGCCATCTCTCATGTGATAATCTGGGTCTCGTTCTGGCACATCGACAACCACGTAGCCTCTCTTCTCATTGGAGCGCCGGAGAACCGCGCCCAGGCTAGCCACATCGTTGATTGCTTCGAGGGCTGCATTGCCGTGGTGAGGAGAAGCATACTCGCCACCGTACACGAACGAGTGCAGGGCGCTGAGCTCCCCGATCATTTGGCGCAGAACTAAGAGGGAGAGCAGAGTGTTAGTGCTGTTTGTGGAGTTGCAATAAAGGAACGGGCACCCACAACCTACCATCGTCCAGTTCCTCTCGCTTTGCACACCTCTCCACCAGTGGCAAGTAGCGCTCAAACACCTCGTCCCAATCGACAGAATGCAGTTCAGGATCGTAGAAATAGTCACGGAGCATTCGCCAGGCGTCGCTGTACATTTGTTGGTATTCCAGCTGCGGCCAGACACTCAGGTGCAAGCCGTCACTGTCTGCGATATTTGTCACCAGTTCTGCGTCTGCGAAATACGCCACTACATCCTTTGCCTTTCTCGGCGTCACTTTGAGCTTGTTGGAAACGACCGTGATGATGAAATCGCCGCCGCTGCTCGTGTCAATGTATTGCAGTACGTGCTCGTCCGGAGTTGGGACCTCTTCCGTACCGTCCGATGGCCAGTCTTCGATGGCGAACAAGCTGAGGCTAAAACCTGTTGGAGCCTTCTTCAGCAACAGAAGTGATGGGTCGTCGCTCAGCTGACACACAATTTCTTGGTATGGGCCAGCGGGAATGTGATCGACGCGGTACGACGACCGCGCAAACGAGAAGCTCTCATCTTTTTCTTTCCCGAATGCAATTTCAGTGTCGATGACAAACGGCTGGATGGTGTCTGCGGGGCTGGTCGAGTTTGTTTCATTTGATGCGGATACTTGCTGCGCTTCAACGTCCTTCGGGTCATCCGCGGTAGGGGACGCCTCCTCTGCAGTTGCGGCCGAGGCCTCCTTTTTCATGAGCTCCAGCAGTAGCTCGAGCTCTTGTATTCGTTTCATCGATATCTCAGCAGCACCTCCACCACCATAAGGCGCCTGGACGAATTCGTTGACTGCGTTCTGAGCCACAGCGTCTTCCAGTGATTGCAATGGCAATATGTGGACGCACGAGAAGCCATCGAAAGACGGTGAGGGCGCGCGAGTTCCCCACGGACTTGTCTTTCCGGTCAACTTCACGTCTCTGTCGCTGAGAAAAAGAAGGGCCGTGGCTCCACTTCCTGCCGACGATTTGGTTGGGTCTAGTGCCGAAGCCGTCGCTTCAATGAGAAAATCTTTGCTCGCATGGCCCCAAGTTGGTGAGAAACTATTGAATCTGTCCGTTGTCGCCTGAACGATGCGTCCAAGCTCAATCGATCCGGCCTCAGGAGCGCCGAGATCAGCAATGCTGATCACCGAGAATTGATTCCTTGCGGTATGTGTGATGGCCAAGTATCTTCCTCCCGGACTGAACTCCAGCTCCGTCTCAGAGTCCCCAACGAGAGGCTCGCCCATTTCGTTTTGCCGCGGAAGAACGACCGGGTCTGTCTCGACCAAGTTTCGGCCATCTTCTGTCTTGGCAGGTGCAAAAGGGATTGTCACTACAACAATTCGACCATCAGTGTCTGTGAATGTGAATCGCCGGCCGCATGGACTGACCGTAATCGAATCTGGATAGACACTTCCCAGTCCTCCATTCATCGTGCTCCCCCCAGTTTCAAGATGACCACCAAGGAAAGGAGCCGGAAGGCCAGTCTCTTCAACTATGTCTCCGTATTCGTAGAGAGCGGCGAAGCCGAATGCCGGAGAGGCCATCGCGTCCGTCCGAATCAGGTAGAACGCGTGCTCGCCCGTAGGAGACGACGGATCAGTGGCTAAAACCAACGCTAACCTCTCTCCAGAATCAATGGAAGCTGATGTAACTAATGGCTGAGGAACGTGCTTTGCCGACTGTGATATCCAAGGTAAGGGTACATGAGATCTGACAGTCGAGCAAGAGCAAATCACAAGCAAGCAAATGCTCACAAGAATGCGGAAGAGCCCGCCCCCTCCTGTACCAGGAGCAACCTTGTACCGTCGCGCAGGCATATTTCGGCCCCCGCCGCCATAGCCTGTCTCCAAGATGCTCTTTGTGTTTGCAATTACAGGTGCCGCAAAGGTTTGACCGCGGCCAGTCACCAACGCCGAAACAGTGCCATAGGACGTCGAGAATGCATCAATATTCGTCACATGGGTTGGTATTTGCATCGGTATGAGACGCTCTTGCATATTGGAGAAGTCAGAGTACACAGCAATAGGCAGTGTTTGGAGAGGATATTGCTCGTTGCCAGATTGCTGAAGCTTGCTCCGAATGCTTTCGGACGACATGAAGAGCAAATCCGCGCCGACCCGTAGAACGATCCCTCCGGAGATTGGATCAATGGCGTACTCGGAAAGATCCACTCCGTTGAATTGACATGCCACGTTGGTCAATCGAGTGGGTGTCCCTAGCAATCCCGAAGACGAGAGTGGCAGGGGCGCTGCCCACAAGTCCATACTCGATGCCACCCACTCTGCGGCACCGTTCAACTCGCTGCTGGCCTCACTCTTCTTTGCAGGAGCTCGATCACTCAGGAACAAGAGAAAGTCGCCCTTACCGCCATGAGTGTAGATCGATGGACTCTTCGACGTTCCATTGTATTCTGGCGTGAGTGGCACAGCGAGATCATCGAACTGTTCAGGGCAGTACGCCCACAGGGACTCGGCGGTACCGCCCACGTAGCGCTTCGTACTTGACGACTGTTTAAATCGAGTGAAGTACATGCACCCTGATGAGCCCGAAGAGTCCGCGTGATAGACGCCCTCGGTAGCTTGCGCCAATGGGACGGGCTCGATGATGGAATGAACCGACGCATCCTTTCCCGACAAACGACGGCCGCGTGACCGCGCAGATAGGGTGGAAAGCCATGACAAATGTCGGCGTTGCCTCTCCACTTTCTCCAAACGTCTCTGTCGCGTGCCATTGTCTCCTTCTTTGCCCTTCTTGGCGTCGCCTTCTCCTTCGCTTTGACCACCTTCTTTGACTGGGTCGTCTGTGGGTGCAATTTTGTCCACATAGGTTTGCGCTTCGGCAATCGTGAAGTCATCGTCGTCATCATCGTCGTCTGCATCTGATTCATCAGCACTCTTTTGGTGCTTGATGTCATCTTTACTCGCATCGGTAGCCTCATTGACCTGTGAACTCTTACTTGCACTGCCACTGTCCTTTTTGCCATTCTTTGGCTCACTCTCATTTTCTGGCGGCCCACCCCAAGACAGCCTCAGTCGAAACAACCTCACGTCCGGCAGCGAGCTGGCATCCCTGCTCATTGCTGAATACAATATCGAAGCGCCATCCTCGTCCCATCCCACCACGCTTCGTATCCCCCCGGGAGTGTACGTGAGACGCAACGCCGGGCCGCCAGGCGCTCCGAGCGCGCCCTGGCGCACACCAGATGCAGAGGAGGTCGGGCGCAAGTCCATCAAGTAGACCTCCCTATTGCCCGAGTAGGTTGCAGAGTAGGCCAGCAGGTGCGGGTATTTCGGATTGAGCTTGGGATGGAGCGCGTTGCCCACGGTGGTGGTGAGTTTCATGGCCGGCATCGGGGCCATCTTCTGCTTTGTGTTGTCCGGCAGGCGGGTCAGGTACAGGTCGCCCTCGGTGGAAAAGACCAGCGTCCCGTTGACCATTGTGGGATATTGAAAGTATCCCATGCGACTTCCGATGCCCTCAGTGCTGTCGTTGTCATCATTTGCAACTCCGGCAGAAGCCGCAGACAACCGGGGAGGCGAAACAACGAAGGGTGCACCCAGCCAATCATTCTGATCTTTCACCTTGGTAGCATGGATGGAGAAGGGATCAAAGGCCCCGGGCTGCGAGTTCAGCGGGAACAGCGGTCCCTTGTTTGCATTGTTTGTATCATCGTAGGTCAGCGCCGGTCCCACGTCCCATCCTCCCTCACCGTCACCTTCCCCGTCTTCTCCGTAGGCAGCCTCATCCACTGGCACCGCCACGAAAATGTCGTCCTCCAACGCCCCCTCCTGGGCATTATCCCCCAGCACCGCCCCCACCTGCCCGGCCTCCTTGATCCGCTCGCTCTCCTTCTTGCTCAGCCCGTAATACCCGGCGAGGAAGAAGAAGAGGGACAGGAGCACCGCGAGGTACACCGCGTTGAGCGACGAGGAGCGGCCGCTATTGAACAATCCCGGCATAGCATCGCCAATGGTCTCGTCTTGCCGCCGCCGGCGCCCATTGCGCTGCCGCCGCGGCGGCCTTCCGTTGCCGTATTCATAATCTTCGTGGGACGAGTCGGAGTCACTGCGTTCGTCATTGCCCTCGTCTTCGTCTTGCAAGTCCTCCACATCGCGGTCCACTCCCTCAACCTGCGCATACCCCTCATCTTCGGTGTCAAAGAACTGGTTCAGCTGCCGCCGGTCCTTGCTGCTGATGGTGAAGGGGTTGGCGAAGGCGTCCTTCGACATGGTGCAGTGAGCGGCCGCGGCTAGTAGGTACTGGCGGAGGAAGGTGAAAGGTGAGGAGGGAGCAGGAGGGAGGAGGAAGAAAGGGAGGGTGCGAAGTCTGTCCGTCGTCCGTCGTCGCAGGTTTGGGGTGAGAGAGCAAGGGAGGGAAGAAAGAAGGAGAGAGGATGCTTAACGAAGGGCTCCTTTGGTGGTCCTCTGCATCGACCTTCACTTAGAGACTTAGATTAGCATGGAGTCTTGAAGAGGATCTATCTTTAAGAGAACAGAATGTCATGCACCCTGCCCTTGTACATCGAAGCTAGTGCAGCCTCATGCTTGGATCCACCGCACTCCTCCAATGCATACGAGACTGCGGACCATGCTGCCGTCGAGGGTGCCACAGCAGAGTCCACCTCTGTGGCACGCTCCAAGCAGGCCAGGGCGCATTCCCGCACTTCCTCTAAATCTATGTTTGCATCGCAGGCATCGGCACACACCGCGAGCATGTCTAATAGCAGCTCGCACCAGTCGATGCTGGTGGCACCCGAGATCCTCCAGTCCAGTTGCTGCAACACACTGCGTTCTACCTCCACCAGCCGCGCCACCGTGCACTCGCTCTTGCAAAGGGCCACCAGCCCCTGCAGGGAGAGGAGGGCGAGGGCCGGACGGCTGCATCGTTGGGGCTTGCCCGCACTCGGAGGATGGAGTTTGGGCATGGAGAGCATCGCTTGTCCTTCGTGACAGGGGGTATCGTGCCCTTGCAGTCCTGATGGAGACGTCGGCGAGGGGTGGGCGGTATCGCTGCAAGGAAGTTGCCCCTCTTCGGCCGCACGCTCCTGTTCGCTCTCGTAGAGTGCGAAGAGGCCTGAGGTTTTGGCGACCAAGTGCAGACATACCATGCACGTGAGCTTGTAGGTGCTTCGGTCCATCGGCCGACCATTCTCTTGATGAAGGTGCTTCGAGGCCAGACGGTCTATCAGCAGAAAGGACTGAGAGATGATCTGGAGGGTCTCGGTAGAGTACTTGCGACGCCTGGCAGTTGGTCGTTCACTCGACTCGCATGGAAAGCTGAATTCCAGAACCTTGAATGACCACTCAAGCATCCTGGCGCGGCAGGTGGCGTCTATGGAGGAGTGCGAAGGGTCGTCTTGGCAAGAGTAGCCGCTCATGTCAGAGGTGGAGGACTGTTCTCTTGTGAGCAGATGATGTGCGCGCTCGGTGAGTTCTTCTAGCTTGTCCTCAATAGACACCGTCGATTCCGTGAGCTCGCTCTTGCTGTACTGGAGCGCTCGAGTCCGAGAGGAGGCTCTCGAACGACCGGGACACGAGGCGGCACTCGCGGCACGAGCGCTGGGATTCCACGTCGTCGTCTCCCTCGCCCACATCAACTGCCTCGAGCTCGACGGCGTCGCGGCTGCCGCGGCACGCGAGGCACGAGGAGGCGACGCAGGACGACCATTGCGACGACGAGCCGTCGTCGTGCCACGACGAGTAGGCCGTGGCGGCGTCCTCCTCGGCCTCGTGCGCGGGCTTGCGGGGCGAGATGTTCAACCTCGCCATTCGTCCGGTCGGTGCACCCGACGACTCGGACTCGGACGATCGCCGCCGCCGCTCGGCATGCCCCGGCACAATATCGATCATCGTCGATGCCATCGTCTGCTGCCTCTATGCGGTCCTACCCCAAGCTCATGCCCTTGGTGGTCCATCCGAACGCTCAGTTTGTGTTGCCAGTGCGTCCCTCGACGGCAAGAGCCGCCTCCCATGGCTGCATGCAGGCATGCACTGCCACCATGAACTGCCCTTCGCATGCTTTTTGTTAGCGCAACAACGCGGTGTTTTTGCACAAGGGAAAGCAAGAAGCAAGGCGACTCGCTCGATCGACTTAATTAGTCATGCGGGTTGCTAGGTTTATTCTACGCCAACAGTTGCAAGGGCATAAGTATTTCCTTTCAAATAATTTACTGCGGGGAAGTTAGTGGTTAGCTACACCTCCAGCTCTTACGTACTACTTTGTACTCATACGTACCTAGACTTGCAACACTCAGCTCTCCTCCCGCCCTCCTCCCTGCCTGCTGCCTGCCAAGCGCTCTCCCCCCCACCCGTACGCCCAGCACCTCCGCAAGCCCCTCGCCATGCCCGACACGTCGCAGTACAAGGTGGGGGTGGTCCTGTCCGTCGAGACCAAGGCCGCCAGCGGGAAGAAGCCGTTAAAAATATGCTCGGTCGACGTCGGGTCCGATGCGCCCATCACGGTGGTGACGAGCGCGAGCAATGTGAGGGACGGCTCGAGGTGCGTGTTATTACTGGCTATGTGGAATGGCGGTGGTGATGGGGCGCTTCCGGATGAAGTCGATACGAAATGGCGCGGTAAATAAAAGATGAACTCGCGGTGCACCGACGGTGCATGCATCATGATGCATTGATTGATGCCTTGCAACACCATCATCTAGAGCGTGAAAATACATGCTAGAGTGGACTTGTTGGAGGTGGCCGCAATTTGTTTGTATTCTTATGATGTGCTATCTTCACTCTGCTAGCCACTCATACTTACCAACCAAATGCATTCACAATCATCGCTTGCAGAATTGTCGTCGCACCTGTCGGATCGACAATAATAAACGACGAGGGCGAGGAAATCACGCTCAAAAAGACGTCCGTCGGAGGAGTACCCAGCGAGGGCATGTTCTGCGACGCCGGAATGCTCGGGTGGGGCTCGGGATCGGCGGGGATTGCCGCGCAGGTGCCGGAATCGTTTGCGCCGGGGTCGGCGCCGCCAACGACAAAGCCGGGGGCGCCGAAAAAGGAGGAGGCGGCCATCCCGGCTTCGGAAGTGAAGGGATTGTTCGAGAAGAAGCTCACCAAAGAGGAAAAGAAGAAATTAGCAGAGGAAAAGCGAAAGGCGAGGAAGGCGGCGAAGGAGGCGAAGAAGAAGGAAGAAGAGGCGGCGGCATCATGACGAGCATCCTTTGCACTTATTCCAGCCGCAGATGGAGATTCAACTATTTACTGCAAATGTCACGAGGAGAAGGATCAAACCGTCCTATTTTATCCATATCCTGGGACGTCTAGAGCATACATTGTGACCTACAGTTGCAACTCGCCGGGTTTGTTAATTATGCATCTCTTCCCTACCCAATCCACTTGCATCTCCGAATACTCTACTGCCAGAGAATCCACGTTTCCATGAATGGAGCGTCAAAGAGTGCCATCTTGCGCTCCTCGCTAGCTTGATCTTCGTGGCGCTCATCTTCGTGATCAGAGCTGTGGAGGTGGTGGTCTTTGAAGTACGGATTGAAGCATTCGCTCTCTCGGATCCGTGATACCCCCTGCTTCACCGCAGCCAGTGTGCGCTGCGCGAATTCCTTGGGATGTGATGTGCAGTCCGGTTGCATCAGGGCTTGTATAGTTCGGTTCAACACCACTTGCTTCCTGATTTGCAGCCCACTCACCTGCACGCTACCTATCTTCGGCCCGAAAGTACGGTCGCCGATGTCCCACGGCTCCAGGCCGTGATCCCACGACCCTAGAGCCTCCACTCTGTGCCCCGTATCATCCAAGCCGGCCCTTGCAATTGGTCTTGGCATTTGCTTTCTCGTCAGTCAATCTCTTTGCTTTGTGTTTGTGGGCGAACAGGGGAAGAAAAACATGCGAGGTGAAAGAAGGGTTCTCATTTCTCTGACATGCGCTAGCTTGCTTAATAACAGTGAGGAACGGCCAAGCATCGACTTGTGTTGCAACCTGTGTTGAGCCCCAATGTGCATGAGATGTACTCCCGTACTCAAGCTTTCTCATAGCATTCTAGCCCCCACCAAAATCACCGGATATGCTCACTCTAAAGAAAGTTGGATAGCTGCTATTACTTTACAAGCTGAAATCGGCGCGTTGTTCATAAGTTGTGATTCTCGGCCTTAACAGTGCTGAGGCATTTTAAGCTCTTGGGTCTCTTTAATCCAAAACCGTCCGCGGACGTAGCGTGAGAGTGATCGGTGTGACGGTGATAGTAGTAGTACAAGGCGGTGTCCTTGCTCGCTGATTCGATGGGAGACGGCGGTGGGTACTTTGGTTCAAGCGAAGTACTCCGACCATCCCTTCTGGCTCCGCCGCTGCTCGGGCGGCACGGCGAACTCGAAGACGCTCACGTGGGAGTAGAACGACACGGACTTCTTGA
>JALLAP010000463.1:0-12819 GCA_036939355.1 Thalassiosira profunda | reverse complement strand
CCCTGTCGGTCCACACGATCGTGCATTTCGGCCAAGTGGGAGGGTTTGGGCTGGTAGCTATCGAAGCTCGCGCTTCTCCTCCTGTAATTCCTCGCCCCAGCGAAGAAAGCCTGCCACTCCTCCGGCGACAGCGTCAAGTGCCCGGTGTGGGCAACGTCGCGGATGAATTCGTTGTGGCAGCGAAACACGTCCACTGCAGAGCGAACATTCTCGTTGAAGCAGAGCAACACGGATCGCTTCCCTCCGCTGTCCAGGCTGTCACTGGCCTGGCTGGCAGACGAATCTTTTCTGGGAGGTTTAGCAGAAGGGTGGCCTCCCTCGTCGTCGCTGTCGTGGAAGAGGCTCGACAGAGATTCGTCCTCTGCAATAGCTTGGACATTCAGATCGTTCCAGGGCGCTGGGAGCGTGCGAAGCAAATGCTCCTCGTCGGCAGCCTCGCGCGAGAACACCACCCGGAACGCCTCGCCGCACTCTTCGCTGCCATCTGGTCGAGGGATGATGTAATGGAAGCAGCTGTTCAGGATCACCTGCATGCATCGGTTGACTTTGGTACGGGTGACGTTGCCCTCTTCGATCTTGCGCGCCACGCAGGCATGGACGCCGGCTTGGAGCTGCTGACGGGTAAAGTATCCTTGAGACAGGGCGAGGCGCCGGCCGACTAGCCACGTCACGAGAGACACTGCAAACGAAGTCTCGGGTTCGTAGAGGCACGCCTTCTTGCGAAGCAGCGTCTTGAGAACCTCCATCGATGATCTGTGATGCAAGGGCACCTGAGACGATGCGTGAGGCTTGGGCCCCGGCCTTCGAGCGTACATCGAATGGTGGTGCTGGTGCCCTCCTCCTCCAGGTGGCGGATGCCTTGGCGGCGACGTGGGACCGTAAGAATGGTGGCCGCGATGCGCAGGATTGGCCGGGTCGTGACGCTGATGCTCCGGAATGCTCTGCGGAAGCTGCAGGTGCAATCGTTGTGGCGGAGAAGTCTCCGAGTGGTAGTCGTTTCCGTCGGAGAGAGACCACGTGGGAGGCTCCCCGTGATGCCNGTGGCGGAGAAGTCTCCGAGTGGTAGTCGTTTCCGTCGGAGAGAGACCACGTGGGAGGCTCCCCGTGATGCCGTCTCGGATTCATCGACGGAGAAACATACGGCGACAGTGAAGGAGAAGACATGGGCGACGTCTTGTCGGTGTATGAATCTCCCATGCTGACGGGCGAATAGCTCTCCATCGACGAACGATGCTTTGCGTCGTGATACGGAGTCGCGGGATACCCCTTGTAAGAATGATGCCCTCCTGGATGCGATGGGGGGATGCCCAAACTCGGCTGATGAATGCCATCAGCTGGATGTTCGAAGGAGGATGCCTTATACACAAAGTGAGGCGCGTCCGGAGAGAGCCCCTGCCGTGGCTGAGACACGTTGGACGTCAACAGGGTCTCGCCAGACCGGCTCCGATTCACCACTTTGACGGGGCTGGGTGGCGAGTTCGTCGAGCTGACCACGTTGCTCCAAGAGTTGCCGGAGTCCCGGAAAATGGTATCCGCTGGCCTCGCCTGTGGCAACCCATGAGAGCCCATATCTTGTGCCTCTGCCGGGTGCATCGTGGGCATCATTGGGCTGGACTGATTGGCACTGCCAGTTGCAAACTCCGCCCTCGAGCTCCCTCCGGGAGCGGGAGGGGAGTGGCCCATTTCTCTGCTCTCCATTTCGCTCTGGGCATTGTTCGACGCTCTGGCTCCCAACGGATTGATTTTTGCTGTATCCCCTCTCAGGGGCATGCTGATATGAGGAGACCCAGTTTCTCCTCCGCGATTGTTCATGGACGGATCAGGGCGCATTCGAGTGTCCCAAGGAAGAGGCTCCTCTACTCGGTACCTCGGGTGACAGTTGTTGTTGCCTCTGTTCTGCAACGACCACTGTTTGAGCTGCGTGGCCAGTATGTGGTCAATTGCAAATCGATCGAAATCGACGGCCTTCAAGTGCCGCTGCAAATAATCCAAATGCAGCGCCTAGCTGAAGCGTCAAGTGGCAATAGGCTTCGATCGGTGAGTTCGGGCGGTTATTCCGGGCCTTCGCGTCAGCTCCCAAAGAACAATCCCGTGTAGGCAACGGTTAGGTGATCTCTCTCCAATTCCGCCGGCGCGAGTGGAGTATCGATTGCAAATTGAGTTGGTCAATGGCGACGTGAGGGAAGGTGCTCATCGTGTTGGTCGATGTGGGGGCTGTTGGCCGCAATGCCATCGTGTAAAGTGAGCGCCGGGCACGGCTGAAACAAGCGAGGGGAGGTGCCAAACCAGGCCAAACAGGTGCCAAAAAGAACAATGCGATTGATGTGTCCGATGTCTCGTAAGAATTCTTTCGACTTGACACCTTTCGCGTAGGAATTCGTATCAGGCTGTTGGAGGCGGACCTTTGTGTCCGTTGCAGCGGACATATAAGTCTGTCCGCCCCCTCCCTCTTTCCCTTTCACCGCCCCCGGCCCCACCCCCAAGCCCCCCGACCTGCTGGAGCCCCTCCTAGCCCCGCGTACGGCCGCGGATATTGCAACCGCTACCCCCTCTGAGACGCGCAACCTCGGCATGCAGTCCTAGGCGCTACACGGCAGCCCATCGATACGCCCATCAATTGCAAAACATCGGTGCATCATGACCTCTGCCTCTGCTGCAATTCCACCTCCCCCGCCGCCACCACCCCCACCGGCCCCGACGCCCCCCGCCGTCGCCTCCTGCCTCGCCACCGTCACCTCCTACCCCTCCTTATTGCAGCACGAGGAATCCCTGTCGACCCAGGCCGCCGGCACGTTGGGTGCATATGATGTGTCCTCCTGGATCGCCTACCTCGAATCCATTGATAACGCGTTGGACATCCTGAACGACGGGTTGCACTCCCTCGACGCCGATCGGAAGAAAGGAGCGGCGCACAAAGTGCACGTGGCGGCCACCACCACCGTCGAGGCGGGGGGACGGACGCTCCGCATTTCCTCTGCGCTGGCCCCAGGCATCACGCACACTAGATCTTCATACAAAAAGGAGATCCGGAATGTGATCAAGGCGCGGATGGCCGTGGGGGAACGGGCCGTGGCCCTCCTCCCCGGATCGTACAAATTGTGGAAGGACCACCTGCTCTTCTGCACGGCGTTGTTGGAGTCGGCCTCGCATTCGGCCGAGTTTGAGAGGCTGACGGCAAGCGACGAGCGGTTGAAGCACAAGTGCATCGCGGCGCGGCTGCCCCCGTACCTGCTCACGGCGTCCCAAAAGTACGCCCACTACCGCCTCACCAAGGGCGCGTATGAAAGGAGCTTGGTAAGGCTGCACAAGATGCCCGCCATTTGGCTGCACTACGCCTCTCTAGTGGCGCTGTACTCGCCAAAGAGAGATCCCACCGAGGTCCGACGGGTGTACGATCGCGCGTTGGTGAGCTTACCGGCCGGGCAGCACGATCGAGTGTGGGAGGATTACCTCGCGTGGATCACGGGCATTCTGCCGCACGCGGGTCCCGCCGATAGTGGAGATGGTGATGATTGGCGCGAGGTGCAGAGGAGGAGCAACCACAAATCCAAGTACGGCTTCGAGACGCCACTGGTGGCCGCGTGGCGCCGACGGGGGTGGGGGTACCACCAGCTCAAGCAGTTGGAGGGCGGGGCGGAGTACCAGTCGACGGTCCCCACGGAAACGGCGCTGCGCATCCTGCGGCGGCACACCAAGTTCGACACCACCTCCCGGGAGGATTTGGCGACGCTGTGCCTCGCCCGCTACGCCCGCTACGGGGAGGCGGCGTCGTTGTTGTTGGAGCTGTTGAACGGGGAGGGTGGGCCGTTCTTGAGCCCCAATGGCACCACGAGGCACGAGCTGTGGCTCCGGTTTGCGGACGTGTGCACCGCCCATCCGGGGGAGGCCCGTACGGCAGGGGTGGACTTCGACGGTATTGTTAGGGCCGTCCTCAAGGGGCAGGATGTGGGCAACGGATCCGGCAAGGCCAAGGATGGCGGGGTGGGCTTCGAGGTGTTCGACAATACCTCCGATGCGTTTGCCTCCAAGGAGGAAAAGGAGAACCAGGACAAAGAGGCGGCAACTCCGCAGGCGCTGAACCACAGGCTGGGGGAAATGGAGGGCACCTTGTGGACGCGCCTGGCCGAATTCCACGTCCGCGCCGGGGACTTTGAGCTCGCCCGGTCTGTGTACGAGGAGGCCCTCGATGCCATCACGAGGGTCCGGGACTTCAGCTTGGTGTTCGATGCCTATGTCAAGTTCGAGGAGGGAGTCATCGAGGCGCTGATGGAACTGATGGAAGAGGACGAGGAGGGAGGAGATTATACGGAAGAAGAGGACAAGGTTGGAGCATCTGCAGGAGATGACGACGACCTCGATATTCTGCTGGGGGACAGCAAGCAGAATGCCGCGACGAACGACGAAAACCCTGGGTCCTCCGCCGATGTCGAGTTGGCAATATCCAGAGCAGAGCACCTCACCTCGCGTCGTCCCTTGCTGCTCAACCGCGTGCTGCTGCGACAGAACCCACACAACGTTGGCGAGTGGATCAAGCGCTCACAGTTGTACCTGGATCTCGGCGAGCCGGACATGGCAGCGGCTGCGCTGGAGGAGTCGTTGAAAGCAGTGTCTGCCCGGAGGTCAGTCAATGGCTCGCCCTGCACCTTGGTACTGACACTGGTGGACGTGCTGGAGAACCAGCAGAAGGATGTGGACGCCGCCCGCAAATTCCTGGAACGGATATGCAACGGAGAGTACGAGTTTGCCGACTCTGAAGATCTGGCCCAGTGCCACGCGGCATGGGTGGAGCTCGAATTGCGGCACGAGAACTGGGACATGGCGCTGAATCTCGCCAGGCGCGCAACCTCAGGCAAGGTTGGCAGGAAGGGCTCCAAAGCTGCACGAGGGCTGTCCCGCAGCCTCCGGTTGTGGAACCTTCTGTTCGACCTCGAGGAATCGTTGGGGACCGTCCAGACGACCAAGGACGCGTACGACCGCGCGTTGGAGCTCAAGGTGGCCACTCCATCCCACGCGCTCAACTACGCTACCTTCCTGAAAGACAAGAAGTACTTTGAGGAGTCGTTCTCGGCGTACGAGCGCGGCGTTGGGTTGTTCCCCTTCCCTCACGCCGGTGCCACACTGCTGTGGAAGAACTACCTGACTTCCTTCTTGGAGCGCTACGGGGGCTCCAAGACGCCAAGGGCGAGGGAGCTGTTCGACCGGTGCCTGGCCGACTGTCCAGCTGAGGAGTCCCCCGAATTCTATCTCCTCTACGGAGAGTACGAAGAGGAGCATGGATTGGCCAAGCGCGCTCTTGGCGTGTACGAGAGAATGTGCACCGCCGTTCCTGCGTCCGAGAAGTACGCCGCCTACCGCCTCTACATTGCAAAAGCTTCGCAATATCAGGGTGTCACCTCCACGCGTCCCATCTACGAGGCTGCCATTTCTGCACTCGAGGACGGCCCGGCCGCCAGAATGTGCCTGGAGTATGCCAAGATGGAGACGGGCCTCCGCGAGATCGACCGCGCGAGGGCCGTGCTGGCCTACGGCGCGCAGCTCGCCGATCCTCGACGCGATCCCGACTATTGGAAATCCTGGCACGAGTTCGAGGTTTCCCACGGCAACGAGGAGACCTTCCGTGAGATGCTTCGTGTCAAGCGCGGAGTGCAGGCAGCCTTCTCCACCGTCAACTACAACGCGGCAGAAATGGGAGGGGGCGTTCCCAAGGTCGAGAATCTGACAGAAGATCAGGCGCTCGCGATGATTGCCGAGAGCGAAGGCGTCGAGGTCGAGAAGAAGCCCCTCGTTGGGGGCTTTGTCGCGGGGACCAAGAAGCGCACAGCCGAGGCGGCTGATCTGGGGGATGTGGAAAGGAGGGCGGCTCGTCTGCGCGAGGCCACCGCTGCACCTGCCGCTGTTGACGACGAAATCGACATTGAAGACGTCGAGGAGGAGGAGGAACAACCTCCTCCACCAAGCGCAAAGAGCGTGAGGAATGTGGCCGAAAAGACCGTGCCTGCTGCCGTCTTTGGAGGCCTTGCGGCTTCGGGCGAGGGCACTAAGCAGTGAGCCCGTCGGAAGAGCAACAGCTCAATACGAGACGCAGAGATTCAGTAAGTCAACTCCATGTTTAACGAAGAAGAACATTCCGTCATCTTGTCCTCTTATAACTCCTTCGGCTCTTTTTTCTTCGACGCTTCTCGAAGAGGTCAAGGCTCTCGTTTTTCAGCTCCTCCGCTATCTCGTACCGCTGCCTTCTCTCCAAGTCGTCGAATTCCTTTCGCTTCTGTTGCTCCTCTTCGAGCAGTTCCTTTGCTTTGGCGTACCGCGCAAGCTTTCGTCTCCACCACTTTGGGCCAAAAAAGCGCTCCCGCATCTGATAAAGGAGGTGTATGACATGCCGAGTGAAGAGAATCACCAGTACTGCAAAGAGATGTGCTCACCTTTTCCTGGACGCGGAATGCAGGATAGAGGAGGTGGGGATATGCCCTGCAGTCTCTCTCGAACTGGGCCCACTTCATCTTTCCGTCAGCTGGGAGGTCGACCTCCTTCAAGGCCCGCGCGACGACGTCGTCCCTGTGCCGTGGATGAAACATCTCGAGGAGGTCCAGGAACTGGTCGTTGTCGATGACGCCGTAGCCCTTGGCATCGTACCACGCGAATACGAGCTTGAGCAAGTCGGTCGCGCTGAGCATGCAAAAGACGGCAGTGGCCTTGAGCGTGGCCCCGGCGTCCATGACAGGTGCAGTATTGGTTGTGGACTTGCCCAGCTTGCCATTGGTGGGCGCCGAGAGCGCGAAAATTTGCCGGATGAAGGGCGACATCGACACTGGCTCTCGAAGGAAGAGGCAAAAGTCCTCGACGGATACCTTCCCATCGTGATCAGAGTCGATGCACTTGTCAAATGTGGAGCGCATTTTGTCGAGCTCGGTCTTGCGCAACGCGAGGAACTCCTTGGTGTAGGTGAGATCGTCCGAAGGGATATCCTTGGCATGGTCTTCCTCCGACAACTGAGCCTCGCGAAGCCTCCACTTGGCCTGATCGGCCAACCTAGCGAGTATCTTGTCTTCTTGGTTCCTGGCCAGCATTTTGGTGTAGTCTGCCAACTCCTTCTCGATGTGGTCGGCATCTGCAAGGCGAACAATCTGCGCGGACGACCACAGTATCCACAGGTTGGCGTAGGCCAGGCCGAATTGCGACAGGCAAAGTGGCAGCAGCTCGAAATTCCTGCGGGCGAGGTCAATCTGGTCGTCCTTGGTGTACGACACTCGGATGTCGGCAACAAACCTCGGACCACATCCCTTCTTGAACCAGAGGCACAGCGTTGGGTCCGACGCCTTCAATCCTCGCATGTCAGAATGGCAGATTAGCCGGTAGGACTCCCTGTCTCCAAAGAAGAAGTGCTCGTGGTTGGGCTGGGTGCTGGCCAGGACGAGATCGGTGATGAATTCGTTCTTTTCGGGCGACGTCCTGGTCCAAATGGACACCAGCTTCTCCTTGGAGCCAATATCCTGCTTCACCCGGACGTAATACGGCTCGCCGCGGGCACGACAGCCCTCGTTTTTGGCTTTGAAGGCGCTGGCCTCCTTCTTGCCCACAGTGAAGGCGATGTCGGAAATGCCCTTGACCTCTCGCTTTTGGGTCTGCATGGTCCTCTTGATCGAACGGGTGAGCTGCCGGAGCTCCTTGTCGCGGTCATCCTTGATGAAGAGTCGGCGAAGCATGTCTGATATGGCATACCTGTACGCAGCTCTTTGTGGCTCGGAAATACATGAGAGATAGAGGGCACAGCTCAGAATGCCCGGCTCCAGCCCAGGCTTTGGATGACCGGCGGCTGGCACTCGACCGACATACATACCAAGTTTTGGCGCTTGAATGGGGTATACGCAAGTTTTTAATTCACAAATTTCAAGGGCCCGGCACTCCCCGGCACCCCTGACCCTAACCCGCAAGAAGAAGGAGGGGAAGCAGCGGAAGAGCAAGATCTTGGCGCCGCCGAGCTAGCAACTGAAAGCGTGAGTTCCTTCTGCGGTTTGTGTGTGCCTTGAGATTTCCCTCTGACGAACGCGTTCTGACCTTCCATTTCGTCTCCTCTCTCGGTCCGATGTGGCAGCCTCGCGGAGAGGAAGCTTCGCGAGGCCCAGCAACAGTACGAGGACTACAAAAAGCACACCACGGCACAGGCGGCTTGGATTGATTCCTAACAGTCCCAGCACGGCAGGATGTCGGAGAGCATTTACACGTTCGTCGAGCAGCCGCAACGGAAGCAGCCGAAGAAGCAGATTTACCGATCCAAGTATGATGTGAGTGTTGTCTCTTCTCGTCTCGTGTTGCACTCTGCCTTTGCAAACACGCTCACGGAGACGCCGTTCTCTCTGCAGCCCAACTCTCCCCTCCTTGGCTCAACTTTCTGCCTGCAGGGGACGACTGTCGTAGATGGCAAGGGCTTTCACTCGCTCAAGAAGAACCACGCCGTGATCAGCTCATTTGGGGTTAAGCCGCAGCCGCCCGACCCCAGGCAGTTCCTGCGAAAGGGCACGCGGCAATGCCGAGACGGAGAACGCATCCCGTCGGTGGAGCATCCCGACCGGAGCAAGGAGGCGCACAAGCCGGCGGTGCCCTCGCGCAACGACAAGCCCATCCAGGGGCTGCGGACGTCGAAAGACTACGTCAATCGCAACGCGGTGGAGATAATCCGCAGCAGCCCCAAGAAACAGGAGCCGGAGGTCCCGTACACGGCCAAGGAGGACTACGGGAAGGTGCCCGCCTACCTCGAATCGGTCAAGGCCGAGATCGAGCACGAGAAGGAGCTCGTCGACGAGTACGTGGCGGAGCAATACGGGCCGGCGAAGGGCAGCCGGCAAGAGGCGGAGGTGATGAGCGAAGACGAGCGACGAGACCTCATCAACATGCTGAAGCGGCGGTGGGGCGAGGTGAACGCCGAGTACCAAACTCACTGCCACAAGGTCATTCTGGACACGCCGGGAGAGATCAAGCGAAAGGCCTCGCAGGAGGCCGAGCTGAAGCAGCTCGAGATGGACATTGAGCGACTTGAGCGTCCGGGGCCTTTGATGGTTATGCAATAGAGCAAGGTTGCCACTTAGTTCCGTTCTCTCAATCTATTATGTTCACGTGTCACGACGCCGGACTGGCCGGACCGGCCTGACTTCTGGCCGCATCCACAGCCGCGAAGAGCTGCTGGCAAATAGCGACAGCATCAGCCGGCAACGCCGCCTGAACCTGCTGATACACCTCTGGTTCCCTCTTGTACGCCTCCTTCAACACGTCGTTCACGTAGGTCACCTCGTCCACGTTATCGACAGGGCTGTGGAAATCGTCTTCCAGATCGTCGAAGTCGTCGTCCCACCCCTCGCCCATGAGGAATTGCGAAATGTCCCCGCCCGCAGTGAGCTTGTTGAGTGCGCTCATGTACGCCTCGTCGTTGGGGTTGGTCACGTCCTCGTTCTCGTCGAATCCCTCCCACTCGTCGTCCTCGCCAGCCTCTGGCTCGATGGCCGCGTCGTCCTCCTTCTGGCCCTTTTCCGCGTCTGCCTTCATCTTTGCTGCCAATTTGACAGCAGCCGTGATGATGTTGGGAAGCATGGACCCCAAATGTTGCGGCATCGATGAGGCAGGGATGCGAAGGATGGAGAGCAGGCCAAGCACCGTCATTTTCTGCGACAGCCACCCTTCCATGGCGTCAATCTCCTTCATCCATTGTGTGAGTACTTGGTGCGTGACGCCGCGCTTCTCCAGTTCCTGCAGCTCCAGCTGGGGATTGTAATAGAGAGCAGACCCGATGACCTGGAAGATCACGTGGCGCGTGGTGGGAACCTCCGCGTTCACCTGCTGTCCAAGCTTCGCGAGGGAGATGTCGTTGATGACCGGCAGGTAGTTATCCATCTGACCGGTGCAGTTGTGCAACACGCTCATGTAGAGTTGGAGGGCTTTGCGCTGCTCGCTCTCCGACGCACGTTCCTCATTCACTGATTTGGAGACGATGGTGAAAATCATGTCAATGTACTTGACAGTGCCCTCAGCCGTGTTGACTGACCCCCCTAGGAAGTGGGCGGGGTCCTTGGCGATGAAATTGTTGAATGGCGGGGCCATCAGGATCATATAATCAAATGCCCAGTTCTCAAACGCCACATACAGGAGAGGGAACGCCTCCCACAACGCGGGAGAGATTTGTTGCGGGAAGTACGTCAGGAAAGTCAGTGTATCGAGGGCAAACTCGACATACTCCAGGTATTCCCCATCGTGGCCCAGTATTTGCAGAATGAGCGGGACGAGGTGGGCCTCCATTCCCTTGTACAGCTCGGCATGCTCGCACGTTCCCTTGAGCACAGTGTTGATGCACTCCAGACATTGCGCGGCGGCCATGGCGGCGTCGTCGTCGTCGTCCCCAGCGTCAATGTAGTTTTTGAAGGCTGTCGACAGTTGCGTCACCAACGCAATGGCGTGGGGCCCAATGTGTTCCCCAAAGACGTCAATGATGACCTGCAGCGCCGCCACCACCTCATCGTTGCCAATCTCGTTCATGATGCGGAAGTACTCGTTCAGTATGTGGGGCAGAACGGGGAGCAACGTCTGATCCGCACCCTCGACCTCGATCAAAAACCGAAGGGCCTTGCTCGCCTCGATCTGGACCGGGAGGGCGGGATCGCTCAGCCGCTGCAACACCAGCTGGATCAGGTTCCGCAAGTGCGTGCCATCGTCCGTCCACGGCGTCTCCGAGAAGCGCTGCACCATCCAGCACGCACGGCACCTCAAAAATCCCACGGGGCTATTGAAGTCGGGGAAGACAGATGACACCATTAATCCCTCCAATTCCGACGAGTACTTCTTCTTCGACAGGAGGATTTCCGAAAGGGAACCAAACGCCAATAGTGCCCCGTCTTTTTCGACGTGGTTTCGACTCGCCTCGTCCGTGGCATTGTACCGCTGCAATATTTCTGTCAGGAAGCCCAGCAGGGGCTGCATCGTGTCCTGTCCCCGGTACTTCACCGCGCTCGTCACAAGCGTGATGGCCGACATGCGCGGATCGTAGAAGTCGGCCAACGGCGAATTCTGCTTGTGCACGAACTCGTGCGGGTCGTTCTCGAACTCGTCAATGTCCTCGGCGGTCAGGCACATGGCCGGGAAGCAGACCTTGTACAGCAGAAAGTCCATGTGGGGTTTGAGGAGTTTGTACGTGGGGGCCAACTCGACGGCCAGATCCACAAAGTTGAGGCAGAGGTGGACCACCCGATCGGTGCAAAATTGCCCCGACGGTCGCAGGTTGAGCGTCTCGCACACCGGCCCGAGGAAGGAGGGGGCGACGTTCTGCGAGAAGTACTTGGCGAACTCTTTTACTTCCTCTTCGGCGTAGTTGGGGATGCCGTACCGGGAGAAGAGCCGGGTCATGATCTGGGCCGCCCACTTTTTGACCTTCCACCACGGCCAAGCGTTCCGCTCTTCTTTGGTGGTGGGCTGCCCCTTGGGTTCGAGGCCGGTGCTCGCTTCCGGGAGGGGCTTGGTCAGCACGGCCTTCAAAACCTCAAACCACGGACCCATGGCGTCCGGGTTGGCCAATGCCGGGGACGGAGTGGACGACGCGCTCCCATCCGCGTTATTCCCATTCGGCAGGTAGAATTGGGTCGAGCTCCAGAAGATCTTGAGTATCTGCTTCAGCATCATCGCCCCCTCGATCGAGTGCTCGTTCGGCCCCGACAACCTCTGCGCCAGCGGCAACAATAGGGGAAAGCTCTGCATGACAATCTCGTTCAGTGGACCCCGTGCCTCCCGACTTTTGTACTCGTAGCGCTTGCACACCTTCCGCATCGCCAGCAGGGCGTTGTGCACCCGCAATGCCGCCGCAGGATCGCTGTTCTGGGCAATCGCCGCGAGCAGCGTGGGGACCAGCTCGGGCCACTGTTCCGGAAAGTCATGAATGGCAATGCAATGCAGCGTCTCCGCCATCAAGTCCCTGATGCTCTTGTCCGGCTCGGCCAGCAAGCACTCCACGAGCTTCCCCTTGACGGCGCGCTTGTCCTCCTCGGACAACAATGGCGAGGGGGCGGGGGTGCCATCGGCGTTGGTCGCGCCGTCCAGGGCCGGGAGGGGGAGGCCCAGATACGAGACCCGCTCGACCCAGCATTCGCGGCAGATGTTCTTCAACTGGATGGCGGCCGCCTGTCGGACCTCGTATTGGACCTGCAAAGATGTTGCAGTGGATTGAGACGGCGGTTAGTTGCGTTGCAGTGCAGTGTTGCAGTGTTGGGTTTCAGGACGGTGCACGTGAGATGAGCATTGCAAAAAAGTCGACACACAAGCACCCACGCATCTACCCCCAACAAAACGCACCTGCTTCTCCTCCGTGATATGCAACAACATCCGCGTCGCCCCCGGGACAAACTTCAGCCGCTTCACGCGCTCCTCGGCCGGATCCCGCACCGCGGCGTCGGGGCTGAACGATTGTTGAAGGGCCACGTGCAGGGCCTCCACCTGGGTCATGTCGACGCCGTTTGGTGCGGCCATGGTTGGCAGTGTTTGGTAGGGACGGGCAGGGAGGGTGTACCGCGGGTCGGGGCGGCGTGTAATGCAGCGATGGGCTGCTGGGGAGGCCGCCGTTTGGCAGTAGGTAGGGCGCGACCACGGAAATGACGGGGCGGGCGCGGGCGGGAGAAGGCGGAAAGGCCTGGCCGTCGCCGTCGATCTGTTAGACCGAAGTCGCGAAATTTTCGATTTTGCGAAATCGAGACCCCAAAAACCTCGAAATCGCGAAATGTAGGGTTACGTTAATAAAATTTGGTTGATGCGAAGCTTTTTGGTATTTACCGCGGTAACACACCTAATACA
>JALLAP010000462.1:0-12842 GCA_036939355.1 Thalassiosira profunda | reverse complement strand
CGACGACGACGGCGAAGACGACGGCTACGTCATGGGCGACACCCTCTACGAGAGCGCGTACGAGGCCGCCGACGCGTTCCAGGCGCGGGAGCGCCTCGACGCAATGAAGAACCAGCTGTACAACCTCGACAACAACCCCGGGGACGGGTACGATTCCGACGGCGACTTGGCCCCGATGTTGACGGAGGACGATCCCGACTACATGGACCTCGACAACCACGAGCTGGTGCGGAAGGACGACAACGGCAACTACCAATTCGACTGGAGGGGGCTCGACGAGGCGTACATTCGCGACGCCCGCGCCCGGGGGGAGTGGGAGGCGGAGGAGCCCCCGCGCCCGGGGCAGGAGGAGTTCGAGCGCCGCGCGCAGGAGAATGGGGATGCCGACCCGCTCGTGAGCACGTTCGAGTACCACTACTACTTTCGGGACGTGACGAGCTTGGAGGCGGCGCGGGAGGAGGATCACAATCCGTATCTGCTGAAGACGACGAAGCCGGACAGCGACGCGCTGTTGCCGCTGAAGTCGCACGGGGCGGACTTGGACGAGTTTTTGTTTGCGCTGACGGACCACCCGAGCAAGTACGCCGTGATTGAGAAAAGGGTGCAGCATCCCGACAGCCAGAGGATGCCCCAGCCGATCGTGCCGGAGGAGCGGACGCTGCCCGGAAAGGAGTTCGTGGAGCAGCACAAGGGCTACCTGTTCGTCACCGGGCTGGTGCCGCACCTCGACGAGACGACCGGAGAGGCGAAGGACTTTGCGGACGCGCGGCACAAGCAGGACATTGCCGAGGCCGTGGCCGCGCTGTTCGGCGTCACGTCCGTGGACGTGAGCCCGGCCACGCCCACGAGCGCGTTCGTTGGCTTTGGGACCAAGCTGGAGGCCAAGAACGCCATGATGGCGAGCGCCGAGGAGGGACGCATGGCCGTCAAACATCACATCAACTTGAGCAAGTACGACGGAGGGGACGAGGAGGCCACGTCCGAGGCAGAAAGGGAGTTTGTGGCGGCGGCGGGCGGGCCCGAGTCGATTCTGAAGGTGACGGGCCTGCCCGTCCGGACGACCGCCGCGGAGCTGCTGCAATCCATGCTCCCCCCGGGCACGCGGCTGGAGGCCATGTTCGGCCCCCTGACGAGCGAGGATTGCCTCCGCTCCTCGTCCACGTCGGCGTTGATCAACATGGCCTCGGCCGACCTCGTCGCCAAGGCGCTCAAGTCCGACAACATNCTCGTCCACGTCGGCGTTGATCAACATGGCCTCGGCCGACCTCGTCGCCAAGGCGCTCAAGTCCGACAACATCGCGAACAACGTCAACGTCGTGGGCCAGAAGCCCGTCCAGGTCTTCCGCGCCAAGCGCGAGCGCGTCTTCGACCGGTGGGGCGGCGTCAACAGCAACAAGGCCCAGTCGAAGCTGGGGCCGCGGCTCTTGGTGACGGGGGACATGCCGCCCCAGGACATGTTCCTCAGCCACAACGATTTGCTGCACGTGTCCGGGCTCCCGCCCAACGTCACCCTCGAGGAACTGTCGAAGGTCTTCCAGCCCTTCAGCGCCGAGCGGAGGGACGTGTACGGCTCCGGGCACATTGTCCGGTGTTCGCGGGGCGTGCCGAACGGTTGCGCCTACGTCGGCTTCGAGCTTCCGGGCGAGATCGACTCTGCGTTGGAAGTCTACCAGGGCAAGGCCACGATCGGCGGGGCGGAGGTGACGCTGACCCACGTGCCCGAGCTGGGCCTCTTCAAGCAGCGCGGGTTTGCGGAACAGGGCCTCAACGTCCGCGAGGGCGCCCGCCCGGCCCGCTCCGTCGACGAGCTCCGCGCCGACCTCTACGACTGGGAGCGCCACGTCGACCCGAAGGACCTCCAAGAGCTCGAAAGCCTCGGCGTCGAGAAGAGCGTCTTGGACGAGGTCATGCTGACGCTCCGCCACGGCAACCGGACGTTCGCTGCCACCGATCAAGCCATGCCGGGCGAGCGGCTGTATGCCGAGCGAGAGGTGGGGGCGCACTACCGGGAGGTGGTGCAAAAATACATCGAGGTGTTGAAGAGCTGCGGGGCCACGAAGGAGGAGCCCGGGTTGATGTACGAGTCCATGTTCAAGCCCGACGAGGGCGTCGACCTGGGGATGTTTGATATGGAGGAGGAGCGCATCCGCGAGCTGCGGAAGAAGGGGGTTGAGTAGAAGAGGATGAGGTTGAGGATTCACGTGAACCCTCGTGGCTGATAAAGATAGGCCTTCCGGACACCAGTAGAGACCCCCCAAGCTGACTCCCCCCTTCTCCCCCAATATTCACCCCCGTCCCCCGGTCTCAGTATGGGGGCCTCCCCAGGTATTCCCCCAGGATTTGTTGTTGATGGGTGAGTCCACGGCCCTTAACAAGAGACGGAAAGAGACAAAAGACGCCCGTCTGTGTACGGGAATTACTTCTTCATTTGCTGATCTTTCCACCAGATGGAACGACCCGCCAATGTGGCTTAATCCCCTTCCCCAGGCTCTCCAGAAATCAAGGAGGGTCCTCAATATTTTTGGCAGCCTCAATACCCTCAACCAAGACGGGTTATGCCTTCCAACCTCCCTCCCCTCCCCCCAACAATTCTTCCCCCCTCCATCCGACCTCCACATCGCTCAAATAATATTATTCGAGTCTTTCCCCACCTCCAAAAATTTAATGGCCGCCCTTACTTCCCCCCGTGGTACGTGCTCCAATACAGACTGTTCGCCTTCATCTCGTCCGTGAACTTCGTCTGGATCCACAGCGCCCCCACCGCCGTCACGGCAAACCCCACCATGAAGGGACGGTTGCCGATGTGGCCGATCTCGTGCATCATGAGCGGGAGGCCGGACATCTGCCGCCACGTCCCGGTCCGCTTGGCGGCCGCGGCGGCCTGCGCGGCGGGGCCGCGGGTGGCCCAGATCTTCTTCTTCTCGGCCATCTGGGTCTTGAAGAAGGTGTTGATTTCGGCCACCTCGGCCTCGGAGAGTCCCATGGCGGCGGCGGTTGGGGGCGGCGGAGGCTCCTTCCTCTTCGCTTCCGTTTGGTTGAGGCGGCGATTGTAGGTAGGGAATAAACAACTGGGGTACATTGAAAGGGTATTTACAACGCAAGTTGAGCGGGATGAAGCTTTTAGAGACTTACACAAACGGTCTGGCCGTCGGTCAATGGTTGATACCCCAGGTTTACTCCTTACCTCCAACAGGAAGAGGAGAGGATTCTGGAGGAGGCCCGCAGCAGGAGAGAGAGGGCATCAAGGAGGAGCCAGGGGGGCAAGCGACCACCCGGACCCTCCCCTAGGGCCTGACAGATGCGTGTTGGTTGGCTTAGGCGCGTGAACGAGATGCGGTAGCGTAGACTGGCTGGCGGGGTGGGAGGATCTGCAAGACAACCGAATGAGGCATCCACTGCAAGTCTGAATGAGGCACCAAAATGCCCGAGCCGACCATAACCGTCTCCTTCCGGCCCACCAAGCTGAAGTTATTTCTCAGCAAGAAGAAGAGCCTGCTGGTGGTGGAGGGACGCTGCGTCAACGGCGCGAGGAATCGCATCCGGCCCGGGCAAAGCGCGTTGGTGCACCTGCGTCCTTCGACAGCCCTTCCTTCGAATTATGGCAACGTGGGCTCGATTGAACAGCTTGCGAACGAGCTGTTGGACGACAAAGCATCGGAGGCAATACTGCAGCGAGGATGCTGGGTAGACGCAATTTCATCAAAACTGCTAGTCCTCCGAGCGCATGTGCACATCGAGCGGAATCGGAGGGGGGATCGGTTGGTCGAATGCACCGACCTCTTGGCGTTGCAAGAGGAGCGCGAGGCGAGCTACCTGCCCATCAACGCCACGGACGAATACAATGAATTTATAACGGGGGGTGGAGACGTCGACATCCCTCCGTCAATCGATGCCAAGAGCGAACGGCACGTGGTCTTCGCGCGGTGGCTCGTGGCCACGTACTCAATCGAGGCGCTCTCCCGGGGTTCGGGGGTGATCGACGTGGCCGGCGGCAACGGCACGATCAGCCGCACTTTGTCCGAGCTGGGGGTGCCGTCGACGCTGTTGGACCCCAATCCGCGCTGCGGTGGAGGCAAGGTTGGCGATGGTGACGAGAGTGGCGAAGAGGAAAGCGCAAAGGAGCAAACGGGTGGGCTGTCCTTCGGTGTCATACCATTACCGTTGAACGGGGACGGCGGCGACCTGACCTCCCGCGACGACGAAATTGGCCGCACCGTCCGTAACTGCTCTCTCGTATGCGGCCTGCATCCCGACCAGGCGACCGAGCCCATCTTGGCGCTGGCCTTGCGGCTGAATGTGCCGTTTGCGGTACTACCCTGCTGCGTCATGCCGAGTCTGTTCCCGGGGCGGGTGCAGCGGCGGTACAACAACGATCCGGTGCGGAGCTACAGTGCATTCTGTCAATATCTGATGGACATGGCCCCGTCGGACGAGGCATTCCAGGTGGATCACCTGCCGTTCGTGGGAAGAAACAAGGTCATATTCCGGTGTCCGCAGCACTAGTGCAAAACAGTAGCTAGCAAACTCGTCTCTTTCTATCTCTGCTTGCCTTCCACCCACCCTTCCCCATCCTCGGTGTCAGCCAACAATCCGGAGCGATGCAGGACGACAGAGTACTATCAAATGGTACAAGCCAGTTGATTGCAGATGGAACAACCCTATTATTGCCTACTAGCTACACATTCCCTGATAGACGATCAATCAGTAAAGCGAATTCGCCGCGGATACGAGCAATGTCCGACATATCGAACTGAAACGCCGGTCCGTTTGTGATCAGAGTCTTGAAAGCTGGCTCTTCCTTTACATCCACCGAGGTGAACCTCTGGTGCCGCATAACGTACAAGGCATACGCGTACCGGCACACAAACACGCCAGAGTCAAAGCCATTTTCCTGGTATGGAACTGGAACGCAAAGAGAGACGCATCAGAAGAGAGGGATGCAGGGGCAACAAGGTAATAGAACTCAAACCAGAGAAACATACTCTTCGGGGATCTAATCCTAACCCCTCCGCCAATGAACCCATCCGAAAAGGGGTCATCAAGATTCCCTCTGGCCTTCTTCGTCCTCAGCCTCTTCCATTCGCTATTGAGCCATTTGCGAATGTTAACTGAATACGTACTGCCATCCTTATTCATGCTATCAAAAAACAAGATGCTGAAGAAGTCCGGAGAAAAGATGACAGTGAGGAAAGAGCAGGAAACATTGCAGCAAAGATGTATGAATCTTACACTGAGTGATCTTCACCCTTGAAGTTGCCTTCAACCAAGCCTGGATTCACCACAACGCAAAGTGACCAGTGGGTGTCTTTGTTCACAGGAAAGAAGAGGAGTTTCTTGCTGAAGGGATCCACATTCGAGGTCAATCGTCTAACAGCCTCGGGACCTTCACTAACCAAAGTACTACTGAAACCGGCCGGAAAGAAATGAACGCTGCTGTTGAAGCCTCCTTGTGACGGATAATCCCCTCGGCTAATCCAGCGCATCCAAAAGTCCACAAGTCTGCTGGAGAGATGTCTCCCTGCGTCCAGCAATTCTGCATCGCCCCCAAAAATGAGTGTTTCTTGGGTGAAATCGCCGAGACGCTTGAAGTGAGCGAGATCTGCAAGCGTGGATCGGTTGCTCACTGCACCAGCCACCCCCAGCAAATCCCCATCCAACTCCTTCATGCCCGTGGTGGCGTTGGCCAGAGACGAGGGCGCTTGCCCAAGAGTAAATGGATACTTCAGGATCATGTCAGAGCTCGCCCATCGGGTCTGACGCGACGGGGATGGTGTAGGCACGCCGTGGCCGTTAGCATTATTAGCCTGCCCTCCAGCGGGAGAGGTCGAAGCACGATGCTTCTGCTTCTTGCTCGGCGGGGAAGAAGTTTCCTCCTCGTCGTCGTCCAGGCACACCACCTCCCACTTCTTCTCGGCGCTCTTGAGGTCGGCCTCGGCCTCCTGCACCTCTCCGCTGGCGGCGGCGAGATTTTTCGCCGCCTCCTCCGCCTGCCGCCGCGCCGACGCCTCCCATTTTTTGGCCGCGGCGAGGCGCTTGCGGGCCGCGTCGATCTCGGAGGCTCCGGATTGGGTCGCCATGACTTGATGAGGGGGCACAAGGTCGGTGGAAGGGTGGACCACCGACAGAGGTGGGGACGCCGCGGGCCGAAGCCGCCGACCGCCGACAAATTAAATTAGCTCGGATCAAATACAGCATTTGTTTATTCTGACAAATAATTATGTAGACTATACGTACTCATACGTATTTTTGTACCAAGTCGCCGCAAGGGAAGACGTCGAATTTTACCTACATACTACCACCAATTTGGCTAGCACTTGCCTCCAAAGTAACGCCGCGCACGCCCCCTGGCGCAGGCCCGCCGACCGAACACAGGCACAGCGCCGCCGCCAGACGATCCGATGCGCCCCGAGGCCGCGGAGTGGTGAGTAGCGCGCCCCATTGGTACATATGTTGTGGGTAGCAAGACCATTTACTTTGAAGTGACACAAGATGTGAGCATTTTTTGCATGGTGCACGTGAGAGCTCGCGAGGACCGGCAGCTGCAATGATTACCGCATACACGCCTTGCAATTGCAATTCTCTGACAATATATCTCTCACGCATCCACAGACGATGGTCCTCGCCGAGGTGCCCCTCTGGGCCTCCCACGGCGCCGCTTCCGACGAAAGTGGCGCCAAGACCCTCCCCGGAATGGAGGGCACAAACCAACCCGCCCAACCAACGGTGGACACCCAGCAATCCAAGGACAAGACCGCGGCAAAATCGGCCCTGTCTCTGTTGGCCTCCACCCGTGCCGGGGGCGCCCACGCCGGGGCCGCGCGCCGCGCCCCCCTCTATTCGGTGGACGTCCACCCGGATGGAACTAGATTTGCCACGGCCGCCGGGGACGGGACGGTGAAGATCTGGAGCACGGGATGCCTGTTCGACGGCAAATTGTTGAAAGACGCCAAGAAGGAGGGGAAGGGGGCATCCAGTAGGTTTACGGAGGGGGGAAACTACGTGAGCAGCACCGCGGAGGACGAAGAGTCGAGCTCCTCCGAGGACGGGGGCGGGAAGAAAAGGCATCCGGCAACAGCAACTCAGAAGCAGAAGACGGTGGCGCCGACGGGGGTGAACGATCTGTCGGGATTGGTGCGGAAGAAGAAGGGGGGATCGCCGGCGGCCGCAGCTGCCAATCCTTTTGCGGTGGCGGCCTCCGCTCCGGCCAATTCGGAGGGGCCCATGTCCCCGCTGTCTCGGCTGACCCAGCGTCCGGCCGGTGCCACCGTCAATGCCACCAACAACGCCAGCCCATCCAACCCAAAAACAGACGCGACGAAGAAGCACAAGCTGCTGTGCACCCTCGCCTCCTCCGAGGGCTCCGTCCTCGGCCTCCGCTTCTCCCCCTCCGGGACCTACCTCGCCGCCGCCGGGGACGATTCCTACGTCACCCTCTACGCGCGATCGGACGCCCCCTCCCCCGCCAAGGGGAACTTGACCTCCGGCAATAATTCCACCGAGGACGTCGAGCACTGGAACCGCATTGCCATTTGCAGAGGGCATCACTTGGACGTGGTGGGATTGGCGTGGGCTCCCGATGACAGTCATTTGGTGAGCTGCAGTTTGGACAGCGCCCACCCTGTGATTGTGTGGAAGTTGTACGACGCGCTGGGCAGCGGGGAGGGCAATGCAGGAACGGGGACGGCGGGGAGGATTCACAATTTGCATCCGCACAAGGTGCTAGGGAAGGACGTCCACACGTCCACCGTCAAGGGCGTGGCGTTCGACCCCGCCGGAAGGTTCATCGCCACCTCGGGCGACGATCCGGCCATTTGCATCTGGCGCGCCTCGGACGACTGGGGCCTCGAGGCAAGGATCGATTCCGGCAGCGGCGTGTTCAAATCCAAGAAGCGCAAGGCGAAGGGTGACGAGGGGGCCGAGGAAGAGGACGATCCCGGCGAGCTCGCGGGCCTTTCATTGTTTCGACGGATCTCGTTCGCCCCCGACGGATCCCACGTGTGCGGGACCAACGCCACCTTAAGGGGGAAGAACGTGGCCGCCATGATCAGCCGGGAGGGGTGGGCGGCGTCCGGCCCGCGGGACAAGAACGGTGGCGACGCAGGTAAGCCGCCACCGGGCGCGGCGAACTTGGTGGGGCACAAGCAGCCCGTGGTGGCGAGCCGGCATTGCCCCGTGTTCTTTCGCGCGCCCAAGGGGAATGACAGCAGCGACGACGGGTCGGGGAGCGAGGACGATCGGGACGCGGAGCCGGAGTACGCCACCCTGGTGGCACTGGGGGACAAGCGCGGCTTTGTGACCGTGTGGTCGACGAAGAGCAGCCGCCCCCTGTTCAAGATGCAGTGCAGCGAGAGCCGGTGCACCGTCACCGATTTGGCGTGGGGCGTCGTCCGCTCCAAGAAGGGCGCGGGGGACTCGCTGGTCCTGATCGCGTCGCTGCTGGACGGGTACGTCGTCGCTCTCCACTTCGACGTGCCCGCCGAGGCGGGAGGGGGAGACATCCTGTCCGGCGAGAAGACGCGGCGGATTTTCCGGCGGCGGTACGGCATCGAGGACTTTGCGGGGAGCTACGGCCGCTCGCCCGGCAAGCGGCGCCGTCCCAAGCGCCTCGTGGACGATGCGGGGCCGATGCTCATCGAGAATGCGCTCCAGCTGACGATGGAGATGGAGGCCGAGGGCCAGGACGTTGACATGGACATGGACGTTGCGGAGGGCGTTGGAGGCGAGGGGCAAGCAAACGCGCCGCCGCGTGCGGGTGGCACGTCGTCGACGACTGGTAGCATCAGAAACAAGCAGGTGGAGTATACCAAGAGCGGCAAGAAGCGGATCCGCCCGGTGCTCCTGTCCGTCGATGGCGGAGGCGCGGTCACCAACAACGTCTCGGACGAAGAGAGGGATGGCGGCAAGAAGCGACGGAAGGAAAACCAGTCGTTGGATCCGCTCCAGAATGCGTTGGATGCGGCGTCTCAGGCCGCTTCGGTTGCCGAGGGAGTCGCGGCGCAGGCTTCCAATCGAGTTGGGAATGCCGGAAGCAAGAGTGCATCCCAGTCGACTGCTCGCTCACCTGCCGCAGCCTCCGCTGCGAGTGCTTCCACGAGCTTGGGGCCTCCGATCAGAATTCCGTACAGCACCAATAGGGTCCACTCGATCGACTTGGCGACCGGCACCACAGATGTGTCCGCTTCCCCGTCGATTCTTGACGAAGGGAGCTACAAGATTGTCGCGGACTGCACCAACTCCATGGCGACGCCATCCGGAGGAGGGGCGGCTTGGCCTTCGGCAACGCTGACGATCAGCAGGGGCGGTGTCCGGCAGTGGAAGGATATCATTGCAAAAGCGAAGTGCACCGCCCTGAATGCCAATAAGCACCTGCTGGCGTTGGGAACCGCGGATGGATGCCTGTATCTCTACGGCACGTCTTCCACCATGGGCTGGGAGAGCGGGAAAGCGTACCGGGCGTTCCCTCCGTTCGTCTTGGGAAGTCCCGTTGTGGAGATCAGTGTTGGTGCACCGACTCCAGGCGCCCCCGACAAGTCATCTTCGTGCGAAATGGTCGTGGTTACTTCCGATGGGAGCGTTTACGTGTACACGATCCTGCCTTCGGGACCGAAATTGAATTACAAGGGGACCGTCGTTCCGGCGATGCAGCACTTGCACCTCTCCTCGGCCCCGTCGAGCAGTCAGCGAGCCTCGAGCTCGTCGCTGCAGCCCAAACTGGCTCGCATCCAAGTCACGGACTCAAAGCAGCTCATGTTGATCCTCGTGCTGCCGACGAAGTCCTCCGGGAGGATCCTCCAGGGATTCGTCTACAATCGCAAGATGGAGCTCTGGATGCGCGTGTCCGACTCCAGCAACTTCCTCCTCTCGGACTTTTACTCTTCCCTCCCCGCCGCCCCCAAAGAGGGCGGCCAGGGCCTCCTTGCGAAGATGGACGGGATGGTCAAGTCGGCGAGAAGCTCAGCCTCGGCCAAGCAAATGTATCTCAAAATTGCCGACAACGCAACGGCGTCGGAAAAGATTGTCACGAGGTCGCATTGCGAGGATCGGTTGGCGTGCGCCATTGCCCTCGGATCGGCGCCCGAATTCCAGACTTGGTTGCGCAACTACGCGCAGTGTCTGTCCTCGGCGGGAGATGCTGCGGCGCTGCGATTCCTGGTCGATCTCTTCCTCGGCGCCGGCCCACCGGGCGAAGATCCTATGGATGGCGATGGCTCGGGGCAGCAGCACATCCCCTCGTTTCTCTCGGCCGGCCTGGCATGTCTCGGGTTGGAGGGAAAGGATGTGATCCGCAAGGCGATTCTACCGGAGATGGGCAAGAGCCGGACGCTGCAGAGGCTCACCAACGAAATCGCAACGGAACTTGAGTGCCTGTAGTTCCGGCTGCGGGTCTATTTGTTGCATTTTCATAGCTATTCTACACTCTATCCCACGGTCTAGATCTTTTGCCTTTGTTTGGCCAGCCTGCCCCTTCGCTGCTCAAATAGTGCACGTAGGTGCACATGGATGCAGAGTGCAACTGATTCCAGTATGCGAAGCGCCTAGAGTTCCCTGACACTCATCCCTGGCCAACATTTTCTCCTTCGGGAAGGTTGAACAGAATCCTCAGGTATTTCCCCTCCACCGACTGCGGCTCAATAGATGCATCTTCGAAATGAACAGTCGTACAGTCCCCTTCTCTGGGCCGGGATCTCGCCTCCCCGACTTTGCCATTGAGATGAGCGAGATCCTCCTTCACTCCCCGACAAACAACAGGTGTGCCCCACGCAGGAACAATCTCATCGGAGGCAACCGAGAACGTCGTCTCATTGTATTTTCCTGAATCCTGCTTAGTGGGCCTCGGACCTTGCACCACACACATATTCCCACCGTCATCGTACCGCAAAGCCACGAAGAAGTCACTCCGCTCTTTGATGCGCACCCACCTCTCCTTGCTTTCTTCAACTCTTTCCTCAACTTCCTTAGTGAGAAGGTGGCCAGCCCCATGGACCCGTTTGCATGCACCCAGCAGCTTCATTGCAAGCCTCTCAGCTTCAATCACGCGGTTTGCGTTCTCAAGAATCTGGGACAAACCGATACCCCATTCTATAGCCACCCTGGACCCTTCTCCATTTTGAGCAACGTGGCGTTTGTACTGTTGTCGCTGCTCTTCAATGTCCTCGTATTTTTCGCCCCCCCTTAGAGCAGACATATTGTTCTTTGCAACGGCAGCCCCCTCCTTATCGCCCATTTGATTGCACAAGTCCAGGTATTTCTCAAAGAATTCCAGCGCTTCTTTGTCGCCCTCGTCTGCCCTCTCCCGAGTAGCAATACAGCCAAGGCTGTTGTATGTGCAGGCTTCAATCGACATGATTCTGTTCGGAAGCGGAAAATTGCTGGCGGCTCTCATTTCGTCAATCAAAGAGATGATCCTGTAGCCAATCTGTTTGGCATCCTCCCCATGATGTTTATTCATCATGCCGAGAATACCAGTATTGGCACAAACACGAACCTTGTTTTCGAGTGCCGCAAGGAGCCTTGGCTTATCATCGGGGTACGACTCCTCGGCGAAGGATGCGAACGCAGTTGCTAGCTCGATACGGAGCTCGCCCTGATATCTTTGATGGCAATGGGGGCAGTCTATCCACGGACGGCAAAAATGCCCCCTGCTCGACAAGTCCTCGCCGTCCCAATTCTCCGACGTGTGTTTGGCATAGTCCACGATGCACGAAAGATGGGCAAACCCCGACCCCCCGCGGCACGAGCAATCCCTCCTCAGGGGCTGGCCGTCGTCGTCGGGCCCCTCGCCGTGGCAAAGCCAACAGCAAATGTCGTCCTTCTCCTCGCCCGACTGCGTTGGCGCCGCCGCAGGTTTTTCGCCGTCGCCCAGGCGCGGTCGCTTGGCGTCGCGTTCGTCGCCTCCGCCGGTCGACATACTTCTGAAGTCGGGGAGAAGAGCAGCAGGGGCCTGTGCTTGGCCGGCGGGCAACGCGGGGCACAGGCTGGCACAGGAGGGCGGCGCCCCGGGCGGAGGGGACGGGAGCAGGAGCCGGGAGCAAGTGGAGCTGAGAAGGTCACGTGATCTGACACGTGAAAGCGGGTGCAAAAGGACGGCCGGCTGCGCTGGGGATCCAAAAGTAGCGAGCCTCCTGGGCTCTGCCGGCGCCAATAACTGAAGGGATTGCTCTGTAAGGCGGCGGGGGCATCGGGGAGACGCCTCCGGCCGACGGATCCGTGCTGAATCGGGCGGTGGGGCGAGCCTGCGTCCACTCCCACAAGTTGGGCGCGGAGACAACTTGCTTTTCGTGGACCTTTGACACCCCCCCGTCCAACACCACCTCTCCTCAGGCTCGCCAGGAGGATCCATATTCGTTGCAGCTGGCGATAATTTATCTGTGTCGCTCGTGGGGAGGTCGAGGTCGGCAATTTTATTGCAACCAAGTCAGTTGCAGGAAAATTGGCACCATAAGATATGAGCTCCCGCCACCGAGCTCATCAACCCCCCTCCGGGGGGTCCACCCCCACCAACCAAACCTACCAGGCCCTCGCGTCCCTCCGCGACGGCCTCCGGGGCTCCAAGATCACCGAGCGCCGGAGTGCGTCCAAGGAATTGCTCGAGCGATTGCAGGATCCGTCCACCCTCCGCAGATTGGAGAAGGAGGCCGAGCGGGGATTCAACGACTCCTACCTCCGAGCGCGGGGGCGGGACGGGAGAAGCGACGCCCATGTGGCATTACCGTGGGAGAGGGTGTGCATACTGTACCGCAGTTTGATGGACGCGGCGCTGCTGGCGGCGCGGACGCAGGTGGAGGGAGGGACCGGCGATGGCACGCGCAAGCGGAGCCGGGCCAACCAGACGGGGCACATTC
>JALLAP010000461.1:0-19303 GCA_036939355.1 Thalassiosira profunda | reverse complement strand
GCTACACGGGCAGCGGCACGAAGGTCCTCGCCTCGGCTGCCAACAACTTCGATCGAATTCGCAAATTGTTCGGAAAGGAGGCCACGACAGATGTATACGTGCGCAGTCCTCTCAATGACGAGAGCACCTTTTGGTTCGTCGGCAAAGTGATCCGCATGGTGGAAGGGAGCGAGTCCGATGATGAATTGGTGGGAGCGGAATACCCAACCGAAGCGGAAGCAATCCTCAGCCAGAAGCGATTGATATTGGAATACGCCAAGAACCAACTCCGGCCGCAGAACATGGGAGGGCCCTACTCCAAAAGCCTCGAATTGTGGTCGGCCCCGGGGGATTCGGAGATGGACGTCGTCCAGAACAAGGTCGCCTTGGTGCCCATCGCGGGATCGAGCAAATCTTTGCGGGAGGGATTCAACGTGAACGACGTGGGGTACAATCCGGAGATTTACGTGGGTGAGGAGAGGGAGAAGGGCGGGCTGCGGGTGGTCCGGGATGCGGAGGGACGGCCGGTGAAGCCAGCGTTTGAGGTTGGTATGTAAGAGAAGTTAGGAATAGATATTACTCTACCCTGAGAGAGCTATTGTATCGTTTGAAACGAGCGAGGAGCAGGCAGGTTGGTGGATGGCGAGCAGGAAGGCAAGTTGGCTTTCCGGAGAAGAGGGAGACGCTGACGCTTGAGCGGCGGCTTCCTTAGACCGTTTATCTTGCAGAGATTGAGTTGATTTACAATTGCTAAATCGGTCTAAGAGAACCGCCCGCCGCCCGCGCGTACACCGCGCGCCGCCCACAACAACAACGTCACGATGAGCCTCCGTCCATCAACCGCGCCTCCCATCCAGGATATGCCCCCTCCGGGGGGCTACAAGAAGGTAAATATATGCCCATGTTTGCGTGATCCAGCGGGGCTCGGCGGCCGTGGGATGGAGGTGGTGGATTGTCGGGTTCGATCATGTGTTGTGGGAAGTTGCGTTGGCTTCTGCTCCCCCAATATTCTTGTGTGTACTAACACCCGCCCATGTAATTGCAGATCGACTTTGGCCGGTACCTCCCGGACCGCGGTCCTAAGGGCTGGCAGCTCTGGGCCGGCGCCACCACCCTCATCCTCTACGGCTACTACCAAATCGGGAAGACGAACCAGGCCCGCGTCCAGCAGAAGATGCAGGAGCGAAAGGTCCGGTACGCGCTCATGCCCCTCATGCAGGCCGAGGCGGACAGGGAATACATGGAGCGGGAGCTGGTGAATTTGCGGAGGGAGGCGGAGATCATGAAGGACGTCGTCGACCAGCAGGGGAATAAGTGGGTGCCGGGGTCGAGCCAATTCTTCGGGGGACAGTGGATGCCGAGAAAAATTGGGCACTTCATGCCCAAGTATTAATTTCCAGCTAGAGGGGGAGGGGATGGAAAGATACCTCTGGGCATTGGGGGGAGTGTTGCAATCTGTCGGTGGTTGCAATACAGGTGATGCTTTGTGTATTGTCTCCCCAGTTCCCCTGAGAGGGATGAGCTTGCGCAAGCTCGTCAGAAGAAGTAAAATATTGTTCATTATTCAGCAGCAGCACCCTTGGCGAGAGGAGTAATTTCATGGCGGTATCCCTTCTTCTGAAGCCTCCCCACTCCCCCACAAATATTTTTCTCCGATCTCCCCCCATTCCCCGGTGAGCCCAGTCCCTCCCCCCAGACAACGGACCTGCGGACCTTCCGCGTTCAATACACAAGCAGGCTGATCACTCCCAGGAGCTGTTGCCGCAAGAAGACGAATGCCAATTCTGTCAAAGAATACGATTTACTTTTATCCAGAAATCGCATCCCCGCCCAAATTGATGTGGCAATTGGGTCATCCGAACACCCCACCTCACTTCTATTGTACTCCACAATCACAATTAATCCATGGCTATACCCCACAGTAGAACCAATTAATGGGCCTCGTCAGCAGCTCGTGCCGCCCTGCAGTTATAGGGAGGGAATTAATTATTAGCAAAAGATCAAAGGAACATTAATGGTTGTGGGTTGTGAAACTCAGACTCACTTGGAGGAGACACCGAAAATGGGGTTCATGTTGTGGTACCGCTGGTAGGCGCGCTGGGCGGCCACGTACTCCGGGGACATGGTGAAGGGGAGGTTCTTCTCGCGGACCACTGAATAAGATGGAGGGGGGTTGGAGGGATTTTATTAGTGAAAAGTAGAGGGTAGAGGGTGCATCAGAAAATAATATCGACCGGCGCAGCACCAACGGCGGATGGATAGCCACCCCCGCTGCCACCGGCATATTTGACAAACGAAGAGGGATTTTGCTCAGCCCCCTCCCCCAGGGCCAGAACTGTCTACTCACTGACGGGGATGTAAGCGAGGGCCGCAAACGCAACGCAGGCCCCGGCGATCACCAATCCCTGGGGACGGCGGGAGAGCGCCTGGGTCCACGCGGGGTTGCTCGACGGCACGCCGTAGGACGGGCGGTTGAGGGAGGTGCCGGGCCCGTAGGGCGGCGGCTCGTACCAGACCTTGACCATGGTTAGAGTTGGGCCGGGCGGGCCTTTCCGCTGAAAACGGAAATGGGAATTGGGAATTGGGGGGCGATCTTATTGCCCTGGGGGGCGATGGATGGGGCGGGGGGTGGTGGGCGGGGTTGGAGGGACGGAAGGAGCTCCGGAGACAATCGAAGTTGCAGTTGCAACCGCCGCCTTCCGTCCGCCTTTTGAGCATGCTCACTTCTCACTTCTGTCTGCGCCTACTCGACCCTACCGCCCCCGCCACTGCCGGCAGCCACATCGCTAACGCCTAGGGCACCTCCCTACCTACAATGTCGGACGAGCCCCAGAACAGCGGCGGCTCCGTCGTCATCGAAATGGCGGGGCTCGTGCCGGCCGCCGACGGCAGAGGTGAAGCGCCCGCTGTTGATGTTGATATCGAGGCGACGCAGGCGCCACCCCCGCCCCTCCACCGCGACCGCTCCGACCTTCCCTGGACCACCTCCGCCGCCATGTCTCGCGAGGAGCGCGACGAGGAGTTCGACCGCGACATGGTGAGCCGTTGCTCGTTCGCTCATTTTGCAACGAATTGTATACACAAGATGTGCACTAAACACCATTCTACTCGCTTTGCAGCTCCACCGCGCCATCGCCGACACCGGACGCTGGGCCTACGGCACCATCTCAGTCGAGGCGTGGGTCCTCGACGCGAACACCGGCAAGCTCATCCGTCCCAAGCGGGCGTTCTGGTTCGACCCCGTGGCAGTGCGGGGCGCGCAAGACAACGAGGCGCTGATGCGGCTGGTGGATCCTTCGCGGGAGGACTTCGTGTCGCCGGATCCCCTGGCGCCGGGGGTGGGATTGGCGGGGGCGTTGTGGTCGGAGCTGTCGGATCGGACGCTCTTCCCGGCGCATGGGAGAAGGGGGCATAGACGCCACAATCGCACGTTATCGTTTGGGAACGTTGTGGCCGATGCCACCGGGGAAAGGCATGTGGCGTGGAGGGAAGTCGAGCCAATTTCGTTGGACCCCGACCAGCCGTTCAACCTTAGATTGAAAATGGCCGTCCAAGCTGGCATCGGTCTCGCAGCTGGTGTGAAATTCGACTTCCGGGGACAGCAGGGTCTAGTTGTCTACATGGCTCGAGGAACGACCGACGTTGAGAAGCTCAAATCGGAGACGAATGAACAATATCTGCTGAGTGCCGCCGAGGTGATTGGAAGCATCGTGTGCCTGAGAGGAGCGAGGCGCCGATGCCTCGCGGAACGGCGCGCTGAGCGAGAGGCGGCGGTGCGCCGGGTGCGGCACAAGATGGTGGCCGTCATTCGATTGGGAGGGTCGTTCCTGAAGAAGAGCCTGGAGACGAGCGAGCCGGTGGACGTCACCGCGAAGCCGAAGCCCTCGCTCGACGAAGCGGGCGCCAAGCGTTCGCGTGGACAACGCGTGTGGAGCTTTCTCGTAAGACGATCGAAGGTGCTCCCGGCGAAGTGGCGAGGGGCCAACAACGAACCTCCGCCACCATTTTCCACTAGAGAGTCGCTCTGGACGTTTCTGGGCTGCTTCCTGACGCTCGTGGCACTGTTGACTTTCTCGGAAGCAATCGAGAGAACCAATCAAGACTACTCGCTGGTGTTGGGTCCGTTCGGAGCGTTGATGACATTGCAGTACAGTCTCACTGCCGCTCCGGCGAGTCAGCCAAGAAACGCAATCCTTGGCCAGGCGGTTAGCATTTCGATCGCCCTTCTGCTGAACTACACACGAACTTTAAGCGTGGTCGTCAAGCGATCGCTAGGAACNTAGCATTTCGATCGCCCTTCTGCTGAACTACACACGAACTTTAAGCGTGGTCGTCAAGCGATCGCTAGGAACGGCGCTCTCGATCATGCTGATGGCGCGGTTGGGCGTCACCCATCCGCCCGCCGGCGCCGCAGCCTTGATCTACACCGGCGGAGGGTATGATTGGGTGCACATGGGTATTAGCCTCGCGGGCAACGTCGTCGCCATTCTGTTCGCGGTGGTGATCAACGACCTGAATGTGAAGCGACAATATCCGACTTCTTGGGGCTTTGGGTATTGGCGGAAGCACGTGTTCAATTGCAACGCCGGGGAAAGCAAGAAGAATTAGAGGTAGAGCCGGAGTCCCTTGATTTTGTTCGATTTTGGCATTTGATGTAGATGTACGATAGCGGTTGCAAGCAAATGCTGATAACAGCAAAAAGCAGTATTTGCTGATCTGGTTGCATCACCATTCCACCAACATTTTGTGTGCGGCATGCTTCATCATTTGATGCTACAACAGAGCACTGAACGGATTTTGATGCGCAACATCGTCGTCGCTTTCGCTCTCGCTGTCGCTTCCGTCATCTTCTTTGTTCTCCCTTTCGTCCGTATCCTCGTCAACGACTTTTTCAGTGATTGCTTCGTTGGATCCATCGTTCGGCGAGTCGTCATCTCTCTCTGTTTCGCTTTGCCCCACCCCTTTCTTTGCATTCCCCTTCTTCTTCGATCCACCGCCGTCCCGCATGAACTTGGCCTCCAGCGCGCACTTCTCGACGGTGTACCGCTCCGCTTCCGCCGCGCTCTTCGGCACCCGCACCCGCACCGATATCTTGTTGCCGTAGCGCTCCAGCAATCCCTCTTTGTGGCACTGCTTGAGCACCCACAACCGTCGGTTGTTCAGCGAAAAGTACCACGGTCCGCAGCCGTCGCCGGCGTCGGGGCCGATGAGCACCTGGATGGGCGGCAGGTCTCCCGGCTCCAATTTTCCTTCCCGTATCTCGTCGAGGGTGTCCGTCACGCGGCGCCCGCAGCCGGAGAAGTGCGGCCGTATGCGCGAGTGTTGGTATCGCACCTGTATCATATGACGTGCATCCATGATATGAGAGAATTGCAATGAAGAAGTTGCAACCAACGCAATGCGTTGGTGGCGAGCACGTCGGTAAATGGGATTGCAACCTACCCGCGACGGCGACACCTCGATCAAATCCTCCCCCTTGGCTCCTTTGGGCGCCGAGGATTTGTGCGCCGGCCCATTGCCATTCGTTGGCGCGGCGTCGCCCTTCTCGTCCGGAGGCGCGGATTTCTTCTGCTGCTTTATGCCCTTCGATTTCTTCTTGGCGGCCATTGCAACGAACTCAGTATGGCCGTCAGCCAGTAGGTGGTGTGTAGCAAGCGTCGGGGGCTAGAGAGGAGGGGCATGCAGGGGTGGGCCGGGGCGGGCGGGCGGAAGAGTGGAATGGGTGGCTACGAGGGCATCGTGTACAATACAATACGATATTGTACATATTGTACTTAGGATCTTTTTGCTCGCGAAGGGCGGCTCGCTCTCCCCGCCCGCACTTCGTCTCCTCGCTCACCAGCGAAACAAACGCCAGGGCGCCGCTCTAATACACATGGCGCCAACACGAGGCCTCCTGATCCTGGCGGCGGCTGCGGCGGCGGTGCGCCCGGCGAGCTGCTTTCTCGCGCCCCGCCAGTCTGGCCGCGCCAACATCAGCCATCAACAACATTTACCCATCGCGTCACGCCCATCACCCATCACGCATCCCTCCTCCGCCCTGCACGCAGGGGCCGACGCCTCCAACCTTCTCTACCAAGAGCAAGAAAAGCTCATCGTGGCGCGGGGCAAGCTCGAGGAGCGGTTGGTCACCAAAACAACACCGCTCGAGGCGCCCGCGGTGAAAGTCAGGGGCACGGGCAAGGCGGGCGGCTTTGGCAAATCCAGCGGCGGGGGCAAGGGCGGGGGTAAATCGGCGTCGAAAGCGGCGGCCAAGGCGGAGGGGAAGGCCCACGCCAAGATATTGAAACAGGAGGGAGTGCTGAGGATTGACAATGTGTTGTCGGGGGAGACGGCCGACGATGTGCGGGAGCATTTGTATGATCTGCGGCATCGGTCGGAGGCGGAGGTGGAGGCGGGGACGATCCAGCCCATCCAGCGATTTGCGGACGTGCTTCTGAAGCACAACAGGTGCGATCTCACAATACCCCTGGGAGACGAACTGATCACCACTGCGCTCCAAGAGGCGTTGTGCAAAAGCCCCGTCGGTGCTACGATATCGTCCATCTTCTCCGATGACGCGGTCCTCCACGAATTCTCCTGCCTCATGTCCGACCCCGGGAGCCAGCGGCAGGTCATCCACCCCGACACGCCCTTCATCGAGGGGAAGGGGCCGGTGCTGTACACCTGCTTCGTCGCGCTGCAGGACATCACGTTGGAAATGGGCCCGACGGTCTGGCTGCCGCGAACGCACAACGGAGAGGCGCACGAGCGGTTTCAGGACACGGGGGCGGGTGGGAGCAGTCCCAAAGACGAACTAATCAGATCGTCGCCGGCGGTATTGGGGACGCTGGCGAAGGGAAGCTGCGCCATCTTTGACTCGCGAACGCTGCACTGCGGCAGCGCCAATCGATCGGGGGACGCGTCGCGGGCGCTGTTTTACTTTTCGTTCAAGAATCCCGAGGTGGGGTATCCGGGGAACCCGGCGAGCATACGACGGGAATTGGGAGATGCCAAGGTCACCTTGGGAGCTTTGGTGGAGGATTTGGAGGGATTTGCAAAGGGAAAGGGAAGCCCTCTCATCGATCGGTTGGGAAGTCGGATGAGATGAAGCCCGTCGAAGCTCATCTCTCCATTGCAATTTTCCGTGTATTGTAACTGTTGGATTACTGCACCGACGATCCATCCACATACACGGCCACCTCATTCTTCCGCAGAAAGTTTGGTGTCACCACGGGATCGTGATAGCCGTACACCAACGTCTGGTCCTTTTCTTTCGCCCGAATGCCCTCCTTCTCCAACGTTTGCAATATCGCTTCTTTCTCTTTGCTTATCCGCTCGTCCGACGGAGGCGGCCCGGGAAACGACCTCGCTGCGAGATAATGGCCCGGCACCTTTTTCACCTTGACCGATGTGTCGATGGGTTTGGGCGCCGTCGAAAGATCGTACTTCGACCCGATGACGAAGGAGATCTTCGTCTTGCCCGATCCGCCGCCGCCTCCGCTTCCCGCACTGCGAACGGGAGACGTCATGGCCATCTTTTCGCCCACCGATCGCACCGGCGCCGTCTGGCCATCTTCTCCGCCTCGGCTCCCTTTTCCCGCGGCCGGTTCTTCCCGAAGATGTACCCCGCGCACTTGCCGAATCCCATCCTGCCCGCCTCGCGCACGCTCGGCTCGTCGACCGTCGTCTCGGCGATCAGGTAGGGTGCGTATTGGCGCACCTCGACGCATCCCCGGGAGGGGGGCGACGCGGGCAATCGTTTCACAACTGCATATGATGGCTTCTCGAGGACGTTGGCGGCTCTCCAGGCGACGAGTCCGGCGCCCAGGCGGAGGGTGAAGAGGGAGGCCGCGAGGGTGAAGATGAGCTGGAGCGCCGAGTGGAGCTGGAACGGAGGGAGGGCGGGGACGTTGATCCGCATGGTGAACGTGCGTATAATTGTGAACGCTGCAAATCTGCAAAGCTAGGCGCGAGGGGCCCGGAGGGCGGGGCGGGCGGGCGAGGTCGGTGGAGAGGGTCGGCAGTCAGGCAGCGCGCGTCGGCTGGTGTTGTCGGTGCGGCCGGGGCGGTGGTGTTGTCGCGGGCGTGCATGCACCTGCACTGACGTGTCGCGATCTTTTGCTTTTGCATCTTTCGCTTCACCGCTTCACCGCTTCACCGCACCGCACCGCAACACACCTCACACCTCAACCACCTCCACATCGCTTCCTCCGCGGTCGACCGTCGAACAACGACGAGCCCTACTGCTGTAACGATGAGATCATTTGCAGTTATCGCGCCGCTCGTGGCGGCGGCCCTCCTGCCCCGCCCATCGGCGGCCTTCGCGCCGGCGCTGCCGCGGATATCTGCTGTGCCAGCTGCTGGATCCGCTTTGTGTCGCCCCATTACGCAATTGCGAGCGTCGGAGGGCGACGAGCCAGCCGGTCTGCCCCCGCTGCCGTCCCAGCAGAACACACCCGCAAAGGAAGCGCCGGCGCCAGTGCCCGAGCCGGCGCCGGCAGAGCCGGTCCCCGTCGCCGCAAGCACCGCCATCGAGGAGAAGGACGAGGAGGGCACCAGCTACCCCATCGACCTCCCCTCGGTAAGCGTCTTTCCAGCTACTCAAAGGCTTGGCTTTCTTCTTTCCGCGCTTGGCTCCTCCTTTTCTGATTTTGCCATTCATCGTTGGCGCCTTCTCTCCAGCCCCTCCTCCTCGGCACGTCAATGGTGCTCGCCATCGCCTCCACCGGATCCCTCTTCGAAATTACGGGGGGCGGACCGACGACGCTGGGATTCGGACCGACGGCGGCGCTGGCGGCGGTGGGGCTGCCGCTGAGCCTCTTCCTGATTTACGCGGCGATATTGAAGGGGGCGGCGGAGACGGAGGAGGACGATCGGGAATACAACAAGCCGCGGCGGTTGTGAGGCGGTTGGAAGGGCTGTGGTGTGGGCTTTCATTTGCAAAGGGGTGTCTGCTGGATGCAACAATGTCTCTGTGCATTTGATGTGCTCGCTCGGTGCGTGGGGAATGCAACGACTTTTACTCCGAGCGGTTAGTCGTTCTGCGCTTTTTTGGACGTTGCTCTCTCGATCCGCTGGACTGCAATGAGACTATCGTTCCGTTGACCACGTCAAACCCCGCGCGGGTCTCGCTCTTCAGATCCACATATTGCTGGAGCAAATCTTTGCTCGATGTCTAGAAGAAGAAGTTCAAAGCTGAGTCAATGCATCTTTTGGCAGGGGAGAGGCAGAACTCAACGAATCGGACACTCACCTTGCAAGAATGCCCCGCCGTGCACTGCCCGCGCGCATTCTCCTCGGCAATGTCGTACACGTGCTTTGCAAANCTTGCAAGAATGCCCCGCCGTGCACTGCCCGCGCGCATTCTCCTCGGCAATGTCGTACACGTGCTTTGCAAAGTACGCGTTCGTTGCGACCAATTGCTCGTTCGGTATTGTGAACTCCCGCCTCAGGATCCGCCACATTTGGTGGGTTATCTTCGGCATCTTTCGGGCGATCTCCATCTGATTCTTGTCCGGTTGTATTCCCATCATGCCCGCGGACGTGGGGGTTCTTGATCGCACCGCCGACATCCAGCCCCGGACCATGTGGAAGCACGTTCCGTCGTCCTCTGCTTCCTCCTCGTCGTCGTCGTCCGTGCCATTTTCGTCAAAGACGGACAGGCCCTTTCGCTCGCAGAGCTTCCCTTCCTTGTCGTCTCTCAGATAGGAAATGATTTTGTCGTGGTCGAGGCGAGGGACTTTGAGCGGATCGAACGACCCTCGCACGGCCACCGTGACGCCGGGCGTCACGCACACGTTGCTGTGAACGACGGCGTAGACCGTGCCATTTTTGTGGTCGGGTTGGCGTAGAGGATCGGTGAGGAACCAATCCACGTTCTGCCCAGAGCACCAATAGGTCCATTGCGGAGGCTCGAATGCATTCTCCACCATCCTGAAGAGGTTTCCCTTCGACTCGGGATCGGGCTCGGAATCGCTGCGATGGATGGGATCCTCTGCATCGTCGGCCGGGGCTTTCCGCGGCCCGGCCACCGGATTCTTCTCCCGAGCAGAGCCCTCCGTGGCATTTGCAGGTGCAGCATCCTCCTCCTTTCCCCCACTACTTGCACGCTCCTCCAATTCCTTATCCCAGTTCACTTCGGCCAGGAACGGAAATTCCTCCTTCGTGTCGTCGAGAATGGCCCGCCGCGCCGACTTTGAAGTACCGGCGTCTCGAAGCCCCGAGGCAACCGCGGAGGTGACTTGCGATTTGAGCGAGGCGACGAATTGCGGGATGGCTTTTGGGTTCTCCGGGATGTCCTTCGCGACTTCCTTTTTGTATCGGCCTGGCAAAAAGTATCTGATCGCTTGGCTCTGGAGATATTCCATATATTCGCGGTTCAACCCATCGTCGGCATCGAGCCTAGTCCACAGGATGACGTCGCCTGTTCTTTGCGCTGATACCTGGTCCAATAATAATTGCATAGTCGACGGCTTGCCCGCGAAGATGGACTCCGGCTTGGCCAACGCCGAGGAAAGCATGCTTTGCATATCGAACGGTCGCACGTCCGGCGAAACGGTCGTGGAGTTGGCCACGATGTAGTTGTCGTTGCTCCCCACCACGTACGTCAANTCGCACGTCCGGCGAAACGGTCGTGGAGTTGGCCACGATGTAGTTGTCGTTGCTCCCCACCACGTACGTCAATGCGTGCTCCTCCCCGTCCACCTCCTTCTTCGCCAACGCCCCACTTTCTTCCAGCAAGGCAACTAACTTTTCCTTGATTTCGTCATTCAATTCCGGATCCGTTCGAATGATCCACACGAATTGTCCCCAGGCCGTTTGATTGCGGACGGAGGGGAGGCACACGGCCCGCAGGAGGTGGAGCCGCGCCCTGGCAAGGGCGACGAGGTGCGGTTGGTTTTGCATGAAGCGCGTCTCCAAAACGTGTATGACGCGGGGAGCGTCTCCCTCTTCATCTTCTCTTGGCCTTTCCTCTTCCTTGTCTCTGTTTGCATCCCTGTCTTCGCTGTCCGCATCTTTGCTGTCTGCGTTCTCTTCTTCGTCGGCTGCGGCCTCTTCCTCGTTGTTGTCGCGTTTGTCGTCGCTTCCAGCTTCGGCTCTGGCATCCCTGGCATCCCCGTCTTCGCTATCAGCCACTTCGTTGTTGTCTGCGCCATCCTCTTCATCGGCTGTGGCCGTTTCCTCTTCATCTTGGCTGCCGCGCCTGTCATCGCTCCCAGCTTCTTCTTCTTCTTTTTCCTCGACTCTGCGGCGGTTGGCTTCTCCCTCGTCTCTGTCCGTGGCATAGTCTGCTCGTGCCTCCTCCTCGTCCCCGCCGTCCCCCGACTCCTCCACCATTTCCTCATCATCGGCGTCGTCTTCTTTCGGGGTCCCGGCATCGTCCGCCCCCTCCATTGACTGAGCATCGTCGGCGCTCGCTCGGTCGTCGCCGTCCCCCGAATCGTCTCCCCGGTTGCGCGCAGGGTTCCTCCTCTCGGACGCCCTCCGCAGCATGGCCTCGTAGTGACTGCCTCTATGGTGCGCCCCCTCCTCGCCCGAGCTCCCGCCGCTCGGCTTCGGAGCCCACTCTTTCTCGAGGTGCTGCAGCGCCATCATCGATTGGGGCGAGGCGCCCCCCTCGTGGGCCGTGGGAGGGGGGAGCATCCCCACCAACGCGAAGGTGCCGAGGGTGACGAAGGCCAGGGCCGCGCCGAGGAGGACGAAGGCCCCGCGGTGGCGCCGCTCGTCGTGTTTGGTGGGAGAGGGGGGCGGGTCGGGCCGCGCGCGCCGCCGGCGCGGGGGCGAGTGGGGGCGGCGCTGGGGCTCGGGGGCGCCGTGCATCGTGCAGAGGACGCAAGATGTGCACGTGTCGCTACCAGTGGTTAGGACCGCCGAGCTCTCGACTGCTCCATCCCGCGGCTCTAAGCTCTGCCTCCCGCGCTATCGGCCTTGCATCTCGCCGCCGCCGTTGTCCCCTCGCCGCCCTGCCAGAAGAGACCGTTGGTTTGTTAGATCGGGCAGTTCGTTGCAAGTAAAGGGAAGTTGCAACAAGGCGTCGCGTGACGGTGACGTGTGACGTGATCTCATCAAGGTTTGACCTCATTTCCAGGCAGGGGGACCCCTCAGAAAAGTGCACCTCCACCTCCCCCTCGGCTGGCGATTCAGGCTCCTCTCCTCCTTCTGGTCAGCAGCAACGCCAAGCCCCGTAACAATGCCAACGACTGTCCCGGAAGGTGCGGGTCATGGAGCTGCGGCGGTGGGCCCTGGTCCCGTCGACAACGCCGCCGCCCAATCGACATCCGCTGATGTTGGTGCACCGCCCGCCAAGAAACCCAGGAAAGGGCCGGTGGGCGTCGTGGCCAAGCCAGATTTTCCCCTTGTCGGTCTCAATAAGAGGAGCAACGGCAATTACGACATCACCAATAAGAATGTCAAGCTGAAGGACGTGTCGCGCGAGGAAGTTATTGGCAAGCTCGACGCTTATGTCCAAAAGCTATCCAAGATCCGCTGCAATACAATCAATCACAAGAATGAGGCGACGACGTGCACGTGCATGCGCTTCCTGGAGGACCAGCCGTTCATTCGCCAATCGGTGGCGCACGCTTTGATGGATTACTTCGACCTGTCTGGGTTGAAGCGAAAACATTACGCCGTCGAAAGGATGCGTCATTCCGAGATGGGAAAGGAGGGGAAGCACTCCCAGAGCGATGGACCGCGGAGGGTGTTCTTCCTCCCGCTGAGCTACGATTATCTCGACGAGCATTGCAAGACTGGATCAGGTAACGAGGAAGGGGGAGATGGAGGAGACGCCAACATGCAAGAGATGATCGGCAAGGCATTCAAGCACCGCATCTGCTCCCATGCCTTCAACCACCTGCACAACATTGGCGTCGACTTGCGCAAAACCTTGACGAAGTATGCGGACGGTGATATTTCTGTTGGCCGGCGCGGAGGCACGGGGCAACAGAATCGCTCAAAAAAGAAGTACGCTGAGGCATACGAATCTTTGCGTCAAAAGTTGAACGACATGACGGAAGAGTATCGGGAGCGCGCTGACGCAAACGGCGTCATCGCCCTCCCGGTGGAAATCTCCAGACGCAAAACCTTTGTACAGTGGTGCCGCGAGAGGGGCTGGCGCATCACCAAAACGAATCCTACCACCGGGATCTACAGTAATTCCGACCATTGCGAGATGATGCCTGGCTATTGCCGAACGGAGGAGGAAGCCGTCGCCAATGGAGGCTTGGTGGCCAAGAATTGCTTTGCCTGGGCAACGTTCAACACGTTCTGGGGGGAGCACTTCCCCCACCTAAAAACTGAAGCAAGGGTCGGCAAGGGGAAGTTCGGTGGCAATTACTGTGCTGAAACGAAACGATACTACCCGCGTTCGGGGGCACAGGCTCGGGAGATCACGCCAGACTGGCGAGAGTAAATCCTACTATTCTAGCTCCTAAGTTGCATGTGTTATCCATGTGTTCCTTTCTACCACGCGCAGATCGAGTCCAGGTAAGCTGCGTTTCCGTCTCTGCTCCAGCCGTCGAGCTGGGCAGGATCCTTCAGTTGCTGCCCCCGCTGCCGAGACACTACAAAGTAGGAGCATTCGACGCCGTCAACAGAAGACATATCCCCCCAAAGCTTCTCATATTGAGCCACCGGATGGACGTCCTCCTGCCCGTTGCCCCACCGTCTCTTTACGTCCTTTATGGTGACGTACGTGGGCAGTCGCCTCGAGAAGGCGTCTATTGCAGGCGGTATCTTGTCGGAGCCTTCCAGTATGTCATTCCGGTCGAGTCCGAACTTGCCTAACAGCTTGTCAATGTCGATCCAGGTTGTGAGACTGTTGTAATAGGAGAATTTCAACTCGTCGTCTTCCGTTGGCAACGCCAATCCCTCCACCAGCCTTGGTTTCCCGTCCACGCGACACAAACCTCCACCCATATCATCGATGCACCGTGGGACCACTTCAAAGGCCAACGTTGACCCAGTCTTGAGAAACTTGCCCAAGATAGCAGCGTCCACATCAGCCCCAATTGTATCAATGTTGTGTAACATCAACGTTTTCAATTGAGGTCGTTCTCGCAGCATCTTTGCGAGGGTGCCATTGAGGAGGAGATTGGGCACTTCGTACCAGTGCCCAACCGGACTGAGACATTGTTTGGGCTCATTGTCCCTGTAATCGCTCCCTTCGCCATTGGCTTCCGCCCAGCCCATCAAGGCGGAATGCACAGAATCGCGCACCTTCTCCGCCTGCTCGTCCAGACGTTGTCGTGACTGCTCCTCCCAGAGGAACTTTAGATCGCGGACCATTGGAATCATGCGCAGGCCGATCGACGTTCCTTTCGAGATGTAGATTGGAGTGTCATCTGATCCATCGAGAGAATTCACATACGCAGTGATGGGGGCATCTGTCATCCAGCTTGTGGTGACAACGTGAGGAATTGGCGTTCCTGCCTCAGCAGACACTTTGCGGTTCTTCGCCAAATGGACGTCCAAAAAAGTGCGATGCTTTCCGCCAATGCAGCAGTAGGGATGGAGTGCTTTCACAACGCCAGCGCCTTGAGTCCAGCGGCTCCCAACCCCTGCCGCCAAAGTCACCACACCCACCGAGCCTGACGCCAGCGCATCAATTCCAAGCTGTCTTGTGTCTCTCGCGATTGTGTTATCATCAACAACGAGAACATCCTCGGCAGTTACATCCGTCAAGGTCGACTCCGGCGAGAGGCGATTCTTTGCAAGCCCAATAATGCCGTTCTGGAGGTCGGCTCGTATCTGCTCCTGTCCTCTCATGTCGAATCCTTCTTGTTTGAGAAGCTCCTCCAGACCTCTTTGGATCATTGATGAGCTCTCGTTCTCAGAAGCAGAGCGTTCGCCCTTGCTTCTACCAGAAGAAATATCAGCCGAACGCAGCTCTGCAAAGGTGCCACGCTCATTCACCCTGTAATCAAAGACGACTGGATCCATGGCGAATGGGAGAGACGACGCCATGTCCTTTTTCGTTTGCAACATGATCGAGCCTAGTTCAGCAAGTGCTTCGCTCTTCGCATCAGGGTCAAAGATAAAGCCCATTCCGCCTCCTGACATCCCTCCAAGCATCCAAAAGCCCCAGAATTTGTCTCCGAAACGCTCTTGCACCCGGCCAATAAGCGTTTCTGTGTAAAGATTACTGGCCCACGGAATTACTGCCCGGATCGGTCCAAAAAAACTGAAAGAGCGGTCGCGGTGTGAGCGGCTGAGGAAAGTGAATAGTCAAGCAACAACAAACGACGCCCAACTCACTTCTCAGTGACCAAATGAGCGATAGCTTTGATGTCGCTCTTCCGAAAAGCGATCAGCAAGTCATCAAGTATCTCCATCGCCCTGTGTCTCGCAACCCATTCTTCCTCCTCTCTCAACAGATATTTTTCCGTCACCATCTCCAGAATGGGCCCGACGTTCTGGGCCATGCCACCATGGACCAACACTAAGCTTTTCTCTAGTGCGTGCAACAGTTCTTCTGGCGCGTCCTCCCCGCTCAGCAGTTTGTGCTGCGGGAGCAGTCTCCCTCGGCTCACGCCAAACTCCGGATCGCCTTCAACTGAGCAGACGCCATGGATCAGCTTCAACCCCGGCCAGACTCCGCCTGAGTCCTGCCATCCGCCTCCGCTCCCGCCCAGCCACTCTCCCAGGATAGCTCGCGCGGCGACTAAGCGCCGTTCCGGCTCGAGCAGAGTGCCCGTGAGAGATGTCGTCTGCCCCGAGGCGCGCATGCATACGGCAATGATCGATCCCAGCAGGTTCGTGGACACGGCGAGACGAGATCCTTTGGGGATGCCGTGGACGTTCGTGGTCAACTCCAATCCGTAGCGACATTCACCATCAGGGCCGGGCATCATGGCTGAGAGCAAGTCTTTCAGCGACGCATTCTCTTCAATGTCCTCTAGGCTGGGCGGAACGATTCCACCGGCAACGATGCCGGCCTTGAGCAAACCCACGTAGTCGGCGCCGTAGTCAAACACTTGTTTCGCGTGCGTCAGCACCACCGAGCACCCTAGGTCCACGCTGGTCAAACGAATCGTTCCAGGATTGTCGGTAGTCAGCTGCAGCCGGCACTCAATTGGCGGGGTGGGCGTCACTTCCTCTCCATTCGTTTGCATCACGGCCAAATCGACGGAGCAATTGACCACACGCGCAGATTCTGGGAAATCCATTCCGAGAAAGAAGATGTCCGACCAGCAAGAGTGGCTGAGGTCCATCCTCACCGGGGTCTTCTCCAACAATATTGGACCATTCTCTCCCTCCTTTCCCAGCAGCTCGTCGCGCCATTGCAACGGATGCTCTTTCGCCGAGGACAGTTGGAACATCCACTCGTTGCCAGGGTGCGATCGCACAGAGCTCTTCACCTGATCGGCCAGCGTCTGAAAGGCCAGTTCTCGATAGGCCTTGGCCAAGGCCGAACTTGTCGCGTCGGAGGGGAGCAGGATGCTTCGATTGCTCTGCAACACCGCACTTCCATTCACCGAGCTCACGGTTGAGGAGAGAAGGTGCTCCCCGTCCAGAGACACTGTTGTCGATCGAAAGCTGGATGCTTCCGAATACTGGTAGAAGGACGAATTGGTCGTCCGATCCGTAAAGGCAGAATCGTGTCGGGATAACTCCGGGAAGCAATTCAGGTCGGACACAAGAGATGTCCTCTGCGGCCCGGCGTGCATTTTGGATCCCAGCCCACTCTTGTCAGGAGAAATTGCAATTGTGGAGGGGGACAACGGGACGGAGGCGAGGAAGTGATCAATGGCCTCTCCAAACCGCCTGTCCAACAGTGCAGCATATCCCTTTTTGCAAACCACGGTGGTCGGCGCACGCCTCTCCTCTCCATTTCCCACCCCGTTCATATCATGTGCACCCTCCCCCTCCTTCTCCACCGCATTCCGCCGTCCCGGCAGGTGGAACCGGTGCACCGCGTACAGGAAGAACAGCGCCCGCACCCGCTGGTACAGGTTGTCGCACGTCCGACGGAACCCGTCCAAGATCTCCAATTCTCGCAGCAGTTCGTAGGTGGAGAGGGATTGGACGGCGGTCGTGAGCGACAAGTGCCGCAGGCCGGTGGGCGCGGTGCATTTTCCGCTCTTCAGGGGATCATCGTTCTCTTCGGGAGCGAGGATGATGCGGAGCAGCAGCGGCGGCGCCTCCCCTCCTGCACTTTGGGCGATTGGTTCCTCGGGCGACGGGGGAATGGCCTCCTCGGCGGCTGGCTGCCCCATGGCGGCGCGCGCTGTCTAAGATAGACAGAGGCGTGCGCCGCGCCCCTATGACTGCCTATGAGCGTGTTTGGGTCATCGTCGAGAGAGGAGGGCTGGACGGTGACGCACACATGCCAAAAAATCTTTGCTTTGCAAGATCCCTCGTCATTTTTCTCAGCTCAGGTGCACCGACCAGCACCGAGCGACCCTCGAACCAAGCAGCCCTGCCGCCCCCCGATGCTACCCGGAGGGCATAGGTTCGCCCCGCGCAGAGCTTGGTAGGGCGCCCGCGGCCGCGCTTTTGCATCGGGACGCCGAAGATGGCGGACAAGGAGTGGGAGATCCCCTTAGGCCTGACGCGAGAGTGCGCCATTAGCCTGCTGAGCGATTCATCCGACGATGACGACGAAAAGATATCAGGCGGAGGTTTACGGTCATCGGGCGCGGCGAGCGGAGGTGCTTCAGACAAGCGTAGCGGGGGTGGCAGGGGTGGCGGTGCACATGCCATATCTTCCTATTTCCAGAAGCAGAGTTGCAGGAGAGCCGCCCCAGGCAATAAAGGCGGCTGCAGCAGAGTCGCCGCGAGCAATTCGAGCGATGGCCCGTCGACCACTGCAAATGCACAATCGATAGAGGGAGAAGCTGACACAAATGAGTCTCAGAAGATGGTTGCGAATGAGGCAATAGCACAGACAACCAAAGTTTGTGGTGAAGATGAGACATCGTGCACCAACAGAGAAGAGGAAGGTGCACGTGAGGAAGATGACGTTGATGTTGCCGCTGAAGAAGAAGGGGTTGCCGGCGCTGAGATATCATGCACCAGCAGAGAAGAGGAAGGTGCACCTGAGGAAGATGACCCTGATGTCGCCAATGGAGAGGAAGAAGCAGCCGAGGACGAGAAAAACAATCCATTTGCAGCCTTTGCATTTGTGGCTGGGGAGGCGTCGTCATCTACCTCGTGGCGACCCAAAAAGCGCCACAAAGATGACAAAATGCAGGAGGCAAAGGGGCAAGCAAAGCACAAAGCACAATCGCGTACGTCGACAACAAATAAGACAACCGGAAACGATCGAAACAACAAAGCTCCAGAGCGAATACAGCGCAAATTGACGCCGGCGGAGATGATAGAGATGCAGAAGACGGACAAGGCCGAACGAAAGAAGCTCATTGCCAAATGGCAGGCCTTTTCCGATCCGACTGCCCCAATGGAGCAACGGCGTTTCCAAGTGCTGGTGGCTGCACGCCTCCACGCCCAATGCCAAGAAAAGATGGTGACAAGGGCGATGGAGCGGTTGAGGAAGCATTTCGACGAGAAGGATGGCGTCGAGGGAGGGCTGACTGTCCATTCGTTGGCGAGCGCCGATGCGGAAAAGGAAATTGCGTCGATCTTGTCGTCGGTGCTTTACGGCAATACCAAGGCGAAGCACATAGTTCAGGGCGCCAAAGATGTGCTCAGAAAATACCGCGGTGAGGTTCCCGAATCCATTGCGAGCCTAAAAGAGATCACGGGGATTGGGCCAAAGCTGGCCGAAATATTGGACATCGTGAATCGGAGGAAACTTTACTCGTAAGGCATTCAATGGGGGGTAAAGATCAATGTTAGCCCTCAACCAAGAAATCCTCGAGGTCGACAAATGCGTCGTCCGCATTGTACTTCTCTCCGGGCGCCGCTCCAAACTCGTCGTCGTCCATGGCGAGCCAATCGTCGATGGTGTCATTCCGGCTCCGCAGGGCCATCCGACGAGACTTGCGCACTGGCGCGTAGCGATGTCGCCGTCGCTTGCCGGGCCATGCAAAGTCCTCTCCCTCAATGTCAGCGTCGGACTCGTCTTCTTCGGATGCGAGGTCACCCTCGAGCTCGCTCAGTTTCAGGGCGTTCTTGCGGGCGTCCAGAGTGGCTACGCACTCCTGAAGCAAGTCCGCAAATCCTTCGGCGCCGTTCCCAGTGGGCTGGCTTATCAACTCATTGAGGACCGATATCTTTGCTTTGGATTGGCCGTCGTCGCTCCTGCTCAAATCTGCCACGAGGACATTGAGCTTCCGGACTTCAGCTTCCAAACCTTCCAGCCGAAAGATAACCTTGGGCAAACGTCCCAGTATTGGGTAGCTGCCGTCCTTTCCAAACATGGACAGATCGAAATGCCTCT
>JALLAP010000460.1:0-12773 GCA_036939355.1 Thalassiosira profunda | reverse complement strand
TAGTATAGTTTTCGATGGAATTTACCCTGGAATTTTTCGACCACACGTCCGTGGTAGGTACATAATTATGTCTTCGCACAAAACCTCAAAGAGGTCTGTCTGTTGAGTTGTTGTACCGTCATCTTTTGCGGCAGGCTCAGGCACAGAGCCAGAGTGGTGCCTGGCCGTTGCGTAAGGAGAGGTGGAGGACCTGTGTGTCTTCTCCAAAAAAACTGATCCCACGTTACAATACCTCAGACGAGTGGCACTGCCTTCTCAGGCGGGCTCAAGGGCTCAACTGCCTGTCACGAGTGATGCTTCTCAGCCCACACCTTCAGCCCGCCCAGCACCAGCATGGTGAGGCCGCGAAGCGATAGCAACCCCGCACGGCGGCAGGCAACTACCCACCACGCCAAAAGCTCCCAGCCAAGCGTGCTGACGGAGCAGCGCACAAGTTTCGACGCACAGTTTCCATCGTCGCTGCGGGCGGACGAGCACGTCTTGGCGCGAACTTTTCATCTCCCGTCACTCGTCGACGATGGCGCCCGGCTCCCTCCTCCCCGCGCTCCTCCTCGCCGCTCTGGCCGCCGCGGCCCAAGCCGGCGCCGCGGCAGACGTCAGCGCCGACGCGCCACGGCCTCGTCTGCGGAAGCGCAGCCTCCAATCGTCCGCCTGCGACGGGTCCGTCATTTCCTTCTTCGGCGAGGCGAGTTTCGACGCCCTCGCGCCGGCGCCGGATCCGCTGTACACCTACGACAGCTTCTGCACCGCCGTCAAGAACTGGAACGCGGCGCCGGCCAACGCGGGGTGAGTTTATTGCTCGTTGGAATCTGCCGCCTGCCCTATTTGCAACTCTCATCTCCTTCCATTCGCAACTCAACATTCAACAACATACGCGCAGCAACCAAATCTTCGCCGGCCTCACCGAGCTCGGCCGCCGGAACGAGCTCGCGGCCTTCCTCGGGCACACCCTCCACGAGACCGGGAGCTACCAGTTTACGCGCGAGACGTCCCAGTGCGGCGCCATCGCCGTCGATTCCGGGACGCTCTACTGCCAGCCCGACGGATTCTCCGGGGCGGGAAGCCGGGACGATCCGTACTGCGCGGGAAGCCTGAACCCGACCACGACTCCGGACGGGTGCAGCTGCGGCACGGTGCCGGAGACGAGTCCGTTCGGGTACGAGGCTAACTTGAACTTCTTTGGGAGGGGCCCGGTGAGTCTCTCTCTTGCCAATGCTCTATCTTGCATATGCTGCTGATAAACTCACCTGGCATGTTTGTGCTCGTATGCTTTATCCAGATCCAACTGTCGTGGAATTACAACTACATCGACGCCGGGGCCGCGCTGGGGGTGGACCTGTGCGCCGAGCCCGAGCTCGTGGCGACCGACAGCGCCGTCGCGTGGGGCACCGGTGAGCAAACGTTCAGTGCACATCATATGTCGTGCGTGCTCATGCAAACCTTATGTATGTTTCTCACTGCCGTACAGCCATCTGGTTCTGGACGACGAGCACCGGCGCCGCCTCCACCGACTTTGCGCCTACCACCCCCTCCGACTTCGCGTCGGCGGGCTCCTTCGGCGGCTCCCTCTTCGTCATCAACGGGGGGCTCGAGTGTCCCACCCCCTTCCTCTGCAGCGGTCCCACTTATAGCAGCGACGGGTTGGGCGGCGTCAACTGCGCGCCAAACGCGGGGTATCCAGCCTCGACCGGCGCCAAACAGGCCACCGTGGGGAGGCTGGACAACTACTGTCGCGCCGTTTCAGAGCTGGGAGCGGAGGCGCTGGGGTTCGACGAGTGCTACGATTTGCAGACGTTGTACGACAGCTGCGTGAGCGGCGGGAGCGGGGTCTGGGGCACTTGTCCGGCGTGCGATGCGATTGCGCCGGCGCCGAGCAAAGCGGTGAGTTTTGTATTTGGTTGGCTTTGCCCGAGTGCGTACTGAGTTTCAATGGCTGACCCCGACGTACTCTCTGCCATTTTCTTGGGTGATTGGCGCAGCCGACGCAAAGCCCGGTGCCGGCCGTTCCAACGACGAGCCCGACCACGGGAGCGCCGACGACGTCTCCCTCGGCATGGCCCACGAGCTCCCCCATTCCTTGCCCTTTCTACTCAAATGGGGACTTATGCGTGCAAGGTTGCAACGGATGGGGCGAGCAATACGAGAGTCTAGACGCTTGCTGCGCTGGTGCATCGTATTGGAAGACGGAGGCGGAGTGTTTGGGGCTCACGGGCGCGCCAACGGTTAGCCCTACGACCGCTCCACCAACACCTCCTGGCCCGACCAAGGCCCCCTCTCCATGCCTGTATTACACGAATACGGTAACTTGCGTCAACGACTGTGGACAAGGTGACGATCCAAGTTGGCCTCCGCTGTACGAGGAGCTTGAACAATGTTGCGACAAGCACCACTTCTGGCCTGGATTGAATGGCATCGAACAGTGTCTGGGATTGACGGACGCACCGACAACGACCCCGACAACCGGCGCCCCCCAAGTTTGCCAGTTTTATACGGATTGGAGCGGTACTTGTCGTTCTGACTGCAACGAGCAAAGCCAGACGCTGTACGCGTCGCTTGACTTATGCTGCGGGAACGAATACACCTGGGCGGGGGCTTACGAGACTTGCATGGGCATAACGGACGCGCCCACGATCAGTCCGACGACCGCCAACCCTACTCTTCTGTCGGATTGCCCCTTCTACTCCGATGGAAATTTGTGCGGTGAGAACTCTACGTTGCTTGGTCGACTTTCTTTTTGTTCATGTGAAGCTAACCTGGCCTTCTGTCGTACACCTCATAGTTCAAGGATGCAACGGATGGGGCGTGGAATACGACAGCCTGGAGTCTTGCTGCAACGGCGCATCGTATTGGAAGACCCTCGATGAGTGTTTGGGCGTATCGGGCCCGCCAACGACCAGTCCGACCGCCTCTTTACCAGCGCCTCCAGGTCCGAACACTCCAGAGCCAACCAAGGCTCCGTCTCAATGTCGTAAGATGCCGCTTTGCTGCCGAACTCGAACCGATTCATCTGTTCATCGTATGTTGCTCACTTGGCTGCCTCTTCTGTCATCATTGTGCAGTGTATTACACGAATATGGTGAGTCGAGCCAATAGATGCCCTGTTATTGTTTGTGTGCCTTTGATACTGAATTGACATTTTACTCCCTGCCAATCAAAGGAAACTTGCGTCAACGACTGTGGCCAAGGTGACGATCCAAGTTGGCCTCCGCTGTACGAGGACCTCCAACAATGTTGCGACAAGCACCACTTCTGGCCTGGATTGAATGGCATCGAGCAGTGCTTGGGATTGACGGACGCACCGACAACGACCCCGACAACTGGCGCCCCTCAGGTTTGCCAGTTTTACACGGATTGGAGCGGTACTTGTCGTTCTGACTGCAACGAGCAAGGCCAGACACTCTACCCGTCGCTTGGCTTGTGCTGCGAGAACGAATACACCTGGTCAGGAGCCTACGAGACTTGCATGGGCATAACGGACGCGCCCACGATCAGCCCAACTACAGCCAACCCTACTCTTCTGTCGGATTGCCCCTTCTACTCCGATGGAAATTTGTGCGGTGAGAACTCTACGTTGCTTGGTCGACTTTCTTTTTGTTCATGTGAAGCTAACCTGGCCTTCTGTCGTACACCTCATAGTTCAAGGATGCAACGGATGGGGCGTGGAATACGACAGCCTGGAGTCTTGCTGCAACGGCGCAGCGTATTGGAAGACCCTCGATGAGTGTTTGGGACTCACGGGCTCGCCGACGATCAGCCCGACGACTCCTCCGCCGACGCCTCCAGGTCCGACGCCTGCTCCCGCAACTTGCCAATACTACACGGTAAGCTCTTGATATCTGAGCATTTTTTTCGCGCATATGATGTGTCCAAGGAGAGAGCTCTCACCGCAATGCGTTGCTTCTTGATTATAGGATTATCAAACCACCTGTAAGAATGATTGCGAGGAAGGATTATGGCCCCCACCGCTCTACGAGACTTTGGAGCAATGTTGCAACTTCCATCATTCCAACGCCAAAGAACTGTGCTTGCAGGGACCATCAGCATCCGAGGCATAAGACGAGCCAATGGCAGGAGAGGCCGCAGACCTTTTATGTCTAATACCCTATGAACGTCTCAGCTCATCTGTGACGTCTCATTCCATGCCAAGTACCCGTAGTAGAGCAAACACAGGCCAGGAGAGGTATTCAACAGACCCGCTTGTTCCCTCACAGGATCCTGTCCAGCCGCCTCGCTCGCAATGTAGCTGCTCATTCGAGACGTCACAGCGGGGTCGGTCGTTTCGAGCACGACCCGGACGTGGCTCTCAATCATGTCGTTTCCCGCATAGTTTACGTTGAGAATGTAGCGCCTCGGCCTCGCCTCTCTCGTTGCGTCTGCATTATCCGGGCGACCGGTGATGTCCGGCATTGCAATCAAGGAAGCGAGCGGGTTTTTGACGAGTTGCGCAGTGGGTGGTATCGAAGAAGCCCAGCCATGAGGCCCCTCGAAGGAATCCATATCAACGATGATGGCCGACGATGGAACTTCGTCGTCGTCATCTGTGCCCGGTTCGTCTTCAGCTTGCTCATCCATCGGTTCGCTCATATCACCATCACTGTCGACTCCCTCGTCGTTTTCATTCTCCTGAGGCGACATGAGAGGATGAGACAGCGCCGGAGGCAGCAGGCTCCTCGCCCCGCCCTGCTCATTTACAAATCGTTCGACCAGACCGCTCAGCCCGTTCAACAAGCCCTGCAACCGCTGCGTTCCATCGTCACCTGGCCGCGATGTGACAATCTCCCGCCACCGTTCATCGCTTCCGACCATCAAGTGTTGCAATGCCTCTGCGACTAGCGTGGCATAGGTGGTGCCCATTAGCGAGACGTTGAGGCTGACGCCGGGCTCGATCGATTCGACGCGGTGCCACATCCCTGATGGGAAATACAAAACATCGCCAGGATACACCACAATCGTTTCCTCCGGCCCATAAGCGTTGTTGTCGCCGTACTCGAATCCGTACGGGCCCTCGGTTGCGTCCACTTCCCCAGGAGTCAAATTGCGCACGGCGTTCCCTCCCAGGCACGAAAGACGGGCCAGCTTTAGTTGGTTCTCGACGACGCTCCCCTCCCGCGCGTAATGGGGCGTTGTGGCTCGCACCGGATGGCGGACCCGCCCCCGTCGCAAAGTCCACCGTTTCACACCACTCAATTGAATGGTGAAGTTCTCCTGAAAGTCCGTGTGCCACCCCGTCGTGTGCTGCTTTTCGTTGCCTTTGTTTCCATTGCAAACATCTCCATTTGCAACATTGCCACCGCTCGCAGACGAAGAAGACGGGGCGCCGATGAAGAGCTCCACCTCCCCCCGCCCCAGCGTCGTATTCCCGCCCAGCGTCACCGCCTCCGCGTGCGGCGGGTGGTAGTGCCCGCCGCCCAGCCCCGTCGCGCGCAGGAGCGGCCCGACGAGGCGCCGCTCGAGCGGGGGCGGGGCGCGGCAGTACGCCGGGTGGTTGCCCGAGACGTGCAGCGCGTGCGCCGTGTCCGGGTCCGCTATCTCCACGCTGTTCAGCGTTGTTGTTTTGTGGCCATCCTCGGTCGATGGGCGCAGCCACAGGAACACGTTCTCGGAGCTCGTCTCTTCGAAGATCCGGCGCGCGTCCAAATCGAAGAGGTAGTCGCTGCAAATCCGCTCCACCAAAGCCTTTCTCTCCTGGTCAGAGGCTCGTCTCTGGATGTGCACCGCGGATTTGCGAAAGTGACAATTTAGGAAATCCTCCCGCGACAAGGGATGGAGCATGTTGTCCAACAGCGCGGCCGATCCGGGACGGAAGGTCCTGGCTCGCTCTGTCTTCGCCCGCTTCGCCTCGCGCACATCTTGTGTACCATCGGTATCTCCGCCACAGACGACGACCACCGGCGACCCCACCGTTGCAGATGACATCGTTCAAGGGTTTGCGGGCTGGAATGGCTGGGCCTACTGCGGCTGCGGCTGTTGAGTGCAGGGGAGTGTGATGGGTGATGGCAGGTGTTGGCAGCACAGGTGGCCGGCTTGCGCTGTGCTCGCGGACGGACATCCGTCCGTCCGGACTTGCAACTTCGCAACTCCAAACTCCAGACTCCAGCCAACCTCACTTTGGTTGAACCTGAACCATGAAGATTGCCGCCGCCCTCTGCGCCATCTCTCTGCGTGCCGCCGCCGCCCACCGTCCCGCTAGCGCCGCATTTGTCACCTCCATTTCTGCATCGTCGTCTGCAGCCCGTGCTTTCTGGTCCTCATCCGCCAGCGCCGCCTTTGTCACCTCCGTTTCTGCGTCGTCAGCATCCTCCTCACTAATGATGTCCACCAAGCAAAAGGAGGCCCTCCTCTCGTGTCCGACCGTGCCTTTGCGCGACGGCACGCCCCACCCCGCCATCGGCTTCGGCACTTACAAGGTCGGATTTATCCCCGCGTCGGCATCGGCGGCGGTGGCTGGCACAGAAACTGGAGTCGAGCGGACGGCCGAGGAGTGCGTCCGGGATGCACTGGAGGTGGGCTATCGGTTCTTGGAGTGCGCTGAATTTTATGGCAACGAGAGTGAAGTCGGCAAGGCCATCAAGGCGAGCGGTGTGAAGCGGGAGGACCTGTTCCTGTGCAGCAAGGTATGGACCACGACCATCGAGAAGGGAGAGGATGCAATCCGTGCCCAGTTGGAGAAGAGTGAGCATCTGATGTGCATATTTGCAATTTGACCCACCAATCGCTGCATCTGATCCTACCTACTCTATCAAATCAACATTAGCGCTCGCTGACCTGGGAACTGACTACTTGGACCTCTACCTCATTCATTGGCCTGTGCCGGGCAAGCACGTTGAGGCGTACAAAACGCTCGAGAAGCTGCAACAACAGGAGGGGAAAATACGTAACATTGGCGTGTCGAACTATGCAGTGGAGGATTACAAAGAGCTCATCGACGAAGGGATCACGTCCAAACCGGTCGTCAACCAGATTGAGATTAACCCGTTCCTGTATCGGAAGAACACGATCGACTTTTTTGAGTCGGAGGGGGTCGTCCTGCAATCGTACCGATCTCTGCGGGACGGTAAGGCCATGGACCATCCCATTTTGGCGAGGATCGGGAAGGCCCACTCCAAATCGCCGGCGCAGGTGCTGGGCCGGTGGTGCGTGCAAAAGGGGTTCATCTACATGCCCAAGAGCGTGAAGATCGCGCGGATGGTCGAGAATGCGGAGGTGTTCGATTTCGAGCTGAGCGAGGAGGAGATGACGGAGCTCGACGCGTTGACCACTCCGGATGCCTTTGAAACGTTCCGGGACTTGTACCGAAAGTGCGTCAACAGAGACACGTCGAAGGATGGCTCGTACGAGGGCGTAAAGATGGAAGTGACCATTGATTGATGTCCGTGGGTGGAGTTGCAACAACAAGTTTGTGTACGGTATCAAGTTATCGGTTTGCACTTTTTGTACGTCCTCAGATTCACATTCGGGTCTTTTGGCTTGCCCGGAGTGCAGTGCTGAAGGCAGGATTGCGGTACGCCTGTGTAGAACTCCAATAACGATGGTGCATCTGCATCCAGCGGCACCTCCACATAGGTCAGTTGCAGATGCTCCACCGCAAATCTTCTTATCTTTTCTGTATGCGCCAGATAAAATGTATGCCAGCACTCTTTATCACCCTTCTCGCAGCCAAGTTCCATTCTCGACACCGGGAAGCCGCAAACTTTTTTCCAGCGTCCGAGTAGCCGCCCATTCCCCCATTTCAATATGCTTCTGTACCAGTCATCGAAGGGTCGGGGCATCATGATTATCGTGGCATTTGGATAGTGACGAGCGATGTGCTCGAGTCCACCGTCATGGATGCTGTTGTAGAAACATTTCGGTTCTGGATTGCCCACATCGCTGTACATTTGCACCTCCTCCATTGTGTTGTTGTCGATATTGCAACCCTGAAAGGGCGGTGCCCCGGAGAGAAAGTTCTCGCGCATGCAATCGCCTATCCGCAAGTTGGGTTTTGTTCCCGAGAGGTATGTGTGGGCACTGGTGTATCCACCGCACTGGAAATAATCCCACAGTGTGAGGGTTGCGCTCTTGGGGAGGTTCAGGCTGATGATCGGCGTGGGCAGAGAGACATTGGCGGAGGCGGTGCTGTTCCACGGCAGGGAAATGTTCATGCGCCGCTTCAGCTCGCCCAATTGATCCATGAACTCCCGACTACTTCGATAGTTGTTGAGGTCAATTTCCGGAAGAGACCAGGGCAGCGGCTCCCATTCATCAGTTTCAGCTGTCACGTTGATGCTGAAGCGTCGGCCAGCAATGGTGGCCGACAGGTTCGCCGCGGGCGAGCCTCAGTGGTGTCTGTTGCAATATCGGCGTTGAAGCTTCCACCGCGATCGCCCCGGCGAGTGGCTGACGCGTTTGTCAGAGGTGAGCCATCGACGATATCTGATGCCACGTTTGTGCTGAACCGTCGGTCGCTGCCGCCTTGCGGTCCATCGAAGGTCGGGTCGGCCTTGCCCATCGACGCAGCCTGGCGCGACAGGGAGCCGAGCCTGGCCAGCTGGCCCGCGGCGACGACCAAAGCCCCGAGCACCAAGAGCTTGAGCCATTGGGTCATCCCCGCCCCATCGCCATGCGCTCAGGGGAGCACTGCACGCTATCGATATCGAGGAGAGGACAACACAAAACACAACTCGCGCGCCCTTCGAGAGAAAACGCCGCCAGGCTCAAATGTGACCTAAGAGAATCCGGTACTGATGACCACGACGGAAATCAGTACTGGAATGGCACGACCCTTCGCACGACCCTGGAGCCGCCGGCCTCTCGCTCGAGCAGCGGCTGCGAGCCTCCTCCCTCGCTCTCGATCGATCTTGTCAACTGCTCGTGACAAAGGACGCGATGATGCATCGGCGGCTCGGCCGTCTCTCCGATCCATCCCACGATGGGGCTCATAAAACAGGCAACGCGCCCACCTGCAAGTCACACACCCTATTGCAACACTCCACGTCTCGTGCACCGACACACCGATCATGAACCTCTGCCAATCGCTCGCCCTCTCCCAGCTCGTCCTCGCCACCGCCGCTGCAGCATCCGCCTCCCTCCGCGGCGCGGCCCCACACCGCGAGCTCCACGGCGCCGCTCCCTCCCTCCGTGGCGCCGCCAACCAACAACAACAGCAACAACAACGTGAGCTCGAGAACCGCATTATTGGCGGTGCCGAGGCCGTCGTCGATCGCTTCAACTACGCCGTCTCGCTCCAGGATTCCGTCGCACACTTCTGCGGTGGCTCGCTGATCGCCCCCGACATCGTCCTCTCCGCCGCGCACTGCGCCCAAAATTCGCCGTACAACGTCATCATCCATCGACATGACCTCCGATCTTCGGAGGAGGAGGACGGAGAGGTTCGCCGTGTAAGTGTCAAATCGAATCTGTTGTGTCATTTCTGTGTCAACTTCTTTGCAATGCTCACATCTTTTGAGCAGGTGGTACAGCAATTTCGCCATCCCCAATACGATCCGAACACTGTGAACAACGACTTCATGATCCTTCAGTTGAACGAAGCGACGACGGAGCCGGTTGACTTTGTGAAGGTGAGCCCCGAGTACGTCGGTGGGGACCAAGCGGTGACGGTCGTCGGGTGGGGCGACACGGACCCGACCGACGGGCGGGCCATGCCTCCCTCTCTGCAAGAGACGGAAGTGTTTACCCTAACAAACGAAGAGTGCCGAGCGAGCGAAGGAGAAGTGGGCGGTACCAATTTGTTCGGCTTCACCTTCGGATCGAGCATCGAACAGTATGGGGACCGAATCACGACGAATATGATCTGTGCAAAGGACGACGGAGAGGATTCGTGCCAGGGCGATTCCGGCGGGCCAATGGTGATAAAGAATGAGGACGGGGCCGACATGCAGGTGGGCGTCGTCAGGTGAGTGTATTGATATGCGCAGAGATGCGAATCCCGGCATTTGTTCGTCAATCTCTAAAACTCCATCCGCCGTTCTCCTCGTCTCAGCTGGGGCTTCGGATGTGCTCACAACGACTTCCCTGGCGTGTATGGCCGCGTCAGTGCACAATACGGGTGGATCAGAGAGACGACATGCGCCCTGAGCTCGGATCCGCCAGCCTACTTGGACTGTCCTCCGTCGTCCGCGGGCGTCCAGGCCACGTCAGAGCCGACGGCCGATACCACGGACGACGAGGGCTGGACGACGCTGCTAGACGAGGGATTCGACATTGGCCTCGGATTGTTCGCTCGAGGCGAGAACGCGGCGGCCACCTACGCTACCACTGTCGAGGGCCGGCAGGGCGTGGTGGGCATCGCGAACGGAGACACCCTGCTGTCCAACCCGCTGACCTTCGCGCCCGACGGCACCAACTCGCTTTACAGGATTCGATTCTCCTTCATTGCGATGAACATGGGGACCGCAGACGACCTCTGCCTGAACTACGTCATCGACGATGGCACCGTCATGGGCGAAAAATGTTGGCGCGGGGAGGACGCCTTCAACAACGGGGTTTGGACAGATGATAAAAGCCTTGTTTTCTCCAAGCCCCCCAACGGGGCGAGCAGCCTGACAATGTGGTTCGCGGTCAAGGGCGACAGCAGCGAGGACAAGGTGCTCTTCGACTCGGTCACGATTCTCGGCCAATAGCAGGTGCGATGCACGGTTGTAGAGTGCTTTTTTATGAAAATAACTGAATAGAGGGCGACTGTCGTTACCATATGTACACGAGAAGCACACCCGCAATAGTAGACGACTTGCCATCGAGGCAATGCTCAAGCAGCAACAGAAAAGACCAAATCGTCGCGGTCGGCCCACTGCCCATCGCCCGCCAGGCCGAGGCAGGGATTCGTATTGCCCTCGGGTAGGTTGTAGGCCAATTGCACCCGAACTGCCTGCACCAACGACGACGACAGCTGGAACTGTGGCGACGTGAGGGTCTGCTGTTTGGATCCAGCCTCGGCTGGCACTCGACCAACGAGCTGCCAAGGATTGTCCAATGCGGTCTTTGTCCAGAATTCCGCTGTATCTTTGTCGTTGTACACGTAGACATTGGCCGTGATCGTCGCGCTATCTCCGGCTTTAAGCGAGCCTCCGCCGACAGATTGGATCGTGATCACATCGATCGACTCGTCCGACGTGTAAGTTCCGCCGTTGCCATCGGGGCATCCGTCGAGAGTATTGGGCGCGTTGTCCTCTGAACGACCAGTCATGGCACCCTTGCCTCGAAGCAATTCGCCGGATGTGCAACTCGAACCAACAGGAGAGCACTTGGGCACGCTTAGAGCGCTGTCGTACAAAGCCGTCACAGAAGAAGGCGTGGGCGGTGGAGTGGGAGGCGGAGTGGGCGGTGGCGTCTACGAATGCTCATGATGATGAGTACGTGGTGCACACGAAAACGACACGAACGCAAAAATACATCGCGATGGTCTTACCGGGGGTGGCGTCGGTGGCGCAGTGCTTGTGCCAGTAGGACAGATCGCAATGTCGTCAATTCCAGCTTCGACGAGATCCCCAGCGGCAGTACCATCTGATGCTGTAACGCGAAGTTTAACAGCTGATCCACCAGTAATTGCTGCCGTCGCCTCTGTCCACGTTGCATTCGATGTGACATCTCCGATACTGACCAGCGGGGACCAGCTTGACCCACCGTTGCGGGAAAGCTCGAGACTGAAGTAATCACCAGCCGAATCATCCCCTTCATCCCGCTGCCCAAAAAAGTACCAGAGGGATAGCTCTGAGTCTTGCTGGACACTCCACGTCGGCGAAGTCACAATGCACTCGCCTCCGTCGACATCATTCGCGCCCGCGCCGTCCTTATTATCGGCCGTGAACAGAGCGTTCGCACCTCCGGCGGTGTGATCGCCACCGACCTGGGTGGTCACACCGCCGTTTGTAACTAGATCGGGCGTACCAAGCACAAAACTTCCTGTGCTGCAACTACCAGATGTCGTCCACCCTGCATCAGCGCCAGTTGCTTCAAAGTCTTCTCGGATAGTACACGATGCAGTGGGCTGCGGGTTCGTTGGAGGTGGAGTTGGCGGCGGCGTCTACGAATGGGCATGATGGTGAGTCAGTGGTGCACAAGAAAACGAGACAATACGTGAGAAGATGTCTCGATGTCTTACCGGCGGTGGCGTAGGTGGAGGCGTGGGCGGCGGGGTAGGCGGCGGCGTCTACGAATGGGCACGAAGATGATGAGGTTAGCGGTGCACAAGAAAACGAGACAACAGTGAAAATACGTCTCGATGATCTTACTGGCGGTGGCGTGGGTGGAGGCGTGGGCGGCGGAGTGGGCGGTGGCGTCTACGAACGGGCATGATGATGAGTCAGCGACGCGCAAGAAAACGAGACAATACGTGAAAATACGTCGCGATGGTCTTACCGGGGGTGGCGTAGGTGGAGGCGTGGGCGACCCTCCGCCGCCGCCTCCGCCGCCGCCGCCGCCGCCGCCGCCGCTGTCAGTAGGACAGATCGCAATGTCGTCAATTCCAGCTTCGACGAGATCCCCAGCGGCAGTACCATCTGATGCTGTAACGCGAAGTTTAACAGCTGATCCACCAGTAATTGCTGCCGTCGCCTCTGTCCACGTTGCATTCGATGTGACATCTCCGATACTGACCAGCGGGGACCAGCTTGACCCACCGTTGCGGGAAAGCTCGAGACTGAAGTAATCACCAGCCGAATCATCCCCTTCATCCCGCTGCCCAAAAAAGTACCAGAGGGATAGCTCTGAGTCTTGCTGGACACTCCACGTCGGCGAAGTCACAATGCACTCGCCTCCGTCGACATCATTCGCGCCCG